>WNGS01163171.1:24625-41755 GCA_020271785.1 Procambarus virginalis | reverse complement strand
ATATAAGAGAAAAACAACTATGTACTAAATAATCAACTCCTTGTAACTTTAATTATGCTGACCTTCCTATCTGTATTCAGACTGTGCCTACCATCATTATAGGTGACTATAACGCTAGGCATAGGAATATTGGTAATTCACAGTTCAGTAATCGTAACGGCAACCAACTGTTGTCACTATTAGGTAGTCACGATGATGCATAGATTGTGGGTGACCTTGAACCGACGAATATCTACGGAGGTATTCCTGATCTATGTCTCGATTTCAACGTCTCCCACGCCGTCTGTGCCTCGTCAATAGTGCCAGATATAGCGTCTGATCATCTGCCATATTAACCACTGTAAACATTAGAAGGTCTATCCTCCCCGGCGGAATGTTCAAGCAGAAGACGCTGGCTGAGCCCATCGATCAACGAGACACTCTTGTTGCTCATGTGTCAGAATGGTACAGTTCATCTGAGCCTTCATCAGTTGAAGATTTTAACAATGAGCTCACAGGAACTATCGAGCAGTTTATAGAATCACTTGATCCATCGTCCAGGCCACGTAACCCAAATTACACTGGTCATAGAACTTATGCTTATTATAATGATTCTAAATTGCATGCACTAAAACGCACTGCCAGAATAATTGGACTAGCTTATAGAAGGACCCGCACTGCTGAAATGCTTCGGCTCTTTCAAGCGGCTCTGGCTAAGGCCAGGGAACGGATGGTGGAGCTGAGGCAGACAGACTTGGAAACTTTTGTCCATGGTCTCAATTCTCACACGCCACTAAGTCGGGCATGGAAGGATATCAACAAGATCAAAGGGAAAAATGCTGCAGAGATCACGTACCCTGATCCTCTGCACAGAACAAATAAGCTTGTTGATGCTTGGGCCACGACTTCCAGCTTTGACAGTCTTCCTCTACCCTCACAAAATGAATTAAATAATAGATATACTGATAGGGCAAGGCTCCTTGACTTCATGCTTCATCAAGAGGATGACTGTGACATGCTTTTTACTGAATACGAACTAGACTCTGTTCTACATAAAGGCAAAGCTACATCACCCGGGGAGGATGGAGTTACTTACGGCATACTGCATATGCTTCTGCTAGTTCCAGGGAATCCCTTGCTTCAATTGTATAATATGAGCTATGTAACTGGGGAGCATCCTAAGTCATGGACCAACAGTGTTATTATTCCCATTCCTAAACCTCACCAGCCGAGTGCTTTTCGCCCAATCTTCCTCACTAGTTGTCTCTATAAGTGTCTTGAGAGGATGGTTCTCAACCGTCTCCTTTACAGAATTAATAATATGTTGTCTCCCCAGATATATGGCTTTACGCATGGAAAGAGTGTACATCACTGTATTACCACATTCCTCACCCTGCTTACTGACAGGTCATATACCACTTTCCTAGATCTTAAGTCAGCCTTTGACATTGTTAACCCACACGTCATTCTGAGAGAACGTGCTAAAATGAATGTTGGAGGATGGCTTCTACGGTGGATAGGAGGCTATCTATCCATCAGGAAGTCATCTGTACTGTTCCAAGGGCATAGGAGTGTAACGAGAGATTTTGAACTTGGCACTCCACAGGGCGGTGTCCTCAGTCGTACTCTGTTCAATGTGTTAATCAATGCACTTTTAAACTTAGTAATTAGAAGGTCCAGCGAACACATCATTAGCTATGTGGATGATATACTGATCCACACCAATGGGTATACCAACACCCAAATGTTCTGAACTCTGTATTGTACACATATCAGGAACTATGCTTAGTCATCTCAGTAGAGAAAACAAAGATCCTGAACCGACGCCCACCTAGACGGGGTGAGGCCGACGACCACCCAGATGGGGTGGGGCCGTTCGCAAAATGCAGTTGGATGATGGCGGCTCTCTGCTTGACAATGTAGAGAGAGGCTCCGTGCTCTCAAGGCTGTGGCAGGCTATCTTCCAAGCTATGGTACAAATGTGAGAATTGGAAAAATGATGTATCTCTCATATATTAGGTCTTTGACTGATTATGCTGCACCCATACTTGCTCTAGTGCCTGAGAGAATGCTTGGTGGGCTGGAAAAGATGCAAAACGAAGCCATGAGGATTATCCTCGGATTCCCCCGTACAACTAAATTACTAAACTTGAGGAAGGAACTGGATATTTCATGTGTAAGTGATCGTATCACTGAAATTAATGCTTTAATTGATATCAAGATGCTTAGCCTAACCCACCCTAACCCCTGCACTGAAGCCCTCCAAGCCTTCTTCCTTGAAGGTCAGCATCCCTCCAAATGGATTACCAAGACTGTCATTATGCTCAGAATGTATAATATTCATCACCTCTACCAAAAGAAACAACAACAACACTTTCCTGCCCCATGGAAGATGATTCCTTTCAAAATTACTGTCCCCCCTTTCCTACCCAAGAAGCTGATTACAGAACAAGCCTTGCTTCGACAAGAAGCAAAGTACAATGCCTTAAGACAAATTGATGCTTTAGTCAGAAAGCGCTCCCTTTCCCAGATTATTTACACTGATGGATCCTTGCATCAGTCCTATGGTGCAGCTGGAAGTGCAGTTGTTGTGACAGGGAGAGATGGTTCCTTCTCCCATGAGTGTGGAGCGAGACTAAGTAACTGGGCCTCCACTCTTCAAACAGAATTGGTTGACATAATCCTTGAACTCGAGCGCGTATATGAATCCAAAGTTGACACGCTAATTGTAAGTGACTCATTGTGATCCTTGACTGCCTTCAGCTCCCCAAGGCATAACTGTGACGTGCTTATCTCTGAAGCTAGACACAGATATAATGAAATTATTAATGATGGAATCAGAGTCTGTCTTCTGTGGATTCCTTCCCATATTGTTCTCCGAATGCATGATAGAACTGATGAGTTGGCGAAGACTTTTGCTCGTAAAGATGGAATTGATTACCAACTTGGACTTCCCCTGCCAACTGAATTTCGGAGACTTGAGGCAAAGTGAAATTCACACCAGTTCCTCCATCTATCATCATTCTATTATGCAGGAAGTACCGCACATCTATGGGTCATCCAGTAAGGTTAGCAGATTTCTCAATGTTACCACTGCTAGACTTAGGCTCGGCTACAAGTACCTCTGGGAGTTTGTAACATCTGCTGATGTAGATTTGACTAAATGTAAACTCTGTCAGCAGAACTACTCGCATACTTTGCGTCATTATATAATGGAATGTGAAAAATTCACGGAATTCAGAGATAACACCATCAATAGTGTCCAAGAAATGTGTAAGTACTTCATTCATAATGATGTGCTTCCCGAAATCTTAGCGAAGTATCCAAAATTTGCTTAATGTAAGTAATGCATGCAAATGACTGTAAAGCTGCTGCCCAGTTGGGTGGGTCTGGAGCACATGACTGTAAAGCTGCCGCCCAGTTGGGTGGGTGTGGAACACATGACTGTAAAGCTGCCGCCTAGTTAGGTGGGTGTGGAGCACATGACTGTAACCGCCACTCAGTTGGGTGGGTGTGCAGCACATGACTGTAAAGCTGCCGCCTAGTTGGGTGGGTGTGCAGCACATGACGGTAAAGCTGCCGCCCAGTTGGGTGGGTGTGGAGCACATGACTGTAAAGCTGCCGCCCACTTGGGTGGGTGTGGAGCACATGACAGTAAAACTGCCGCCCAGTTGGGTGGGTGTGGAGCACATGACTGTAAAGCTGCCGCCCAGTTTGGTGGGTGTGGAGCACATAACTGTAAAGCTGCCGCCCAGTTGGGTGGGTGTGGAGCACATGACTGTAAAGCTGCCGCTCAGTTGGGTGGGTGTGCAGCACATGACTGTAAAGTTGCCGCCCAGTTGGGTGGGTGTGCAGCACATGACTGTAAAGCTGCCACCCAGTTGGGTGGGTGTGGAGCACACAGACTGTAAAGCGCCGCCCAGTTGGGTGGGTGTGCAGCACATGACTGTAAAGCTGCCGCCCAGTTGGGGTGGGTGTGGAGCACATGACAGTAAAGCTGCCGCCCAGTTGGGTGGGTGTGGCGCACATGACAGTAAAGCTGCCGCCCAGTTGGGTGGGTGGAGGAGACATGACTGTAAAGCTGCCGTCCAGTTTGGTGGGTGTAGAGCACATGACTGAAGCTGCCGCCCAGTTGATTGGGTGTGGAGCACATGACTGTAAAGCTGCCGTTGGGTGGGTGGTGCAGCAAAACTAGTAACTGTGTGACTCACCATAGATGTAAAGTGCCTTGTATAGTGACTGTTAGTAGTGTAGTTGAGGACTAGAGCGACGCGCGCCATCAGCCAGGTGGACCCCCCCTGCGACTAGAGCGACACGCGTCATCTGCCAGGTGGACCCCTTGCGACTACAACCGTGCTCAGCATCTGGCCAGATGAGCTCATTGAGCCAGCTGGCCATGTGTGTCAAAGGTATGTAGCACAATAGTGTTGTAATAGTTGGTAGTACATTACACTCTGTCAAGTGACGCCAGGCCGAATGCCAGGCGTCAAAAACCACAAACCACAAATGTCCCTAAACACTCTCCAACCAGAGGGGAAGGTCCCCTCACTCTCCCCCACCCTCCCTCACCTCTCCCTCCACACCCCATCAACATATGTTGTCCCCTCTCACATACACTCAGCCTCTACATAGCTATACATAGTAATTTTTTTTAATCAAAAACTATTATCTACACACGGGATTAAGTCTGCGGAAAAACAAACATACATATTCATTTACTCTATAACACATATCCCATACCACATACTCTAGCACATACCGCCACATAGCACCACATACTCTCACACCCCCAAACAACATGACCCCTCCATCTTCCCTGACCACATAACTCAACACCGGATGCTCACACACGTCCGACACCGCGCCACTCCCTATCATTACCTTCTAGAGCACTACCTCATACTCTATCACATAGCACACATACTCTCCTACCCCCCAAACAACATGTCCCCAATCTTCCCTGACCGCCTACCCAAACACGGACGCTCACACACATCCGACCGCCCCAACTTCTGGGACTATGGAAGTTGTTTCGTGTTTTTCTCTTCACTTGTTCAAGTGATTCAGACAAAATGGTCATTTCATTATAGCCAAGGCAATATGCTATTAGCAGTTAGTCAAAACATGGTGTAATAGTAAAACTGTGAAATCATATCTGTTATTTAAGTTATGACTAGCCGTCCACAAAGCCTTTCCTCCTATCTCACCACATTAGTTCATGCTCTCGTGTTTCACTTTTTGTTAAACTAAATCTACACACGTGATATGAAATGTGAAAAAAATCTTACACTATGCTAAGTTAACAGTGAAAGAGTAAAATTAATAAGAGTGCTAGGCTACTGTTGCGCACAGTTCAAATCGCTAAGGTAGGTCGGTGTCCAGAATTGTAAAAAATGAGTACCTTGCATACGTCAGATCTTTAGTGGTTTATTTCAGCACCTCTGCTTGTTTGATGACTGAAAGGACTTNATAAATGATATAATAAACATTAGACACAATAATATATACATCTCTGTGCTCTTAACCCTAATTCACCCCAGGTTTTGGCAATCTAGGAAGTGCATCTCCTACTACATTTAATTTTCTGGAATATGTTGATGACCAGATTGTACTCTTGCAGTAATAAAGACCACCTTAATATTCTCTGAGGGATTCTTCATGCTAGCAATAAATGTTAAGGGGTTGTGGTAGTAAACACTTTCATCAGTTGGCTGATATTAAATGTCAATTTTGTTTACAGCAAGTAATAATGACGAAGCCTCCTTCTCTACTGTGGAGCAATTCTGTTGACATTTGGTAAGTTTTCCCCTCCATGGTGTCTCCATGCCATGGTGAGGGGCTCACGTACACACCTCTTGGACCGTTGAGGGTTGTCTTTGCCCTTATCCTGCCCCACTTTGGGTGGTGTACGTGCAGAAGGGCCCACGTAGGGGTCTTGTGGGCCATCGGACCACCTGCTGGAGGGGCCGCCCTGAGTGGATGGTTGGGTGTCCAGGCTAGGGCATAAGGAGAATGGGGGTCTTGGCACAGTGTGCGAGAATGAACGATGTATAGGAATCCCCTGTTGAAAAGGGGGAGCACGCGGGGGGACGATGCACCCTTTCTGCACCCTTTTCTGCACTCCGGCGTTTTCGGCCTCCTGGCTGCCCTGGTAGGTGTTATCCCTTGGTCCAGGTCCCTAACCTTTAGAATGACTGATGCATTGATGACGACACGACTCTCTTACCCAGGCTCATGGGGGGGCAACTAGGCCCCTGCGTCAGACTGTTCTGGAAGGCCCGAGCCGAAACCGGACTCGGCTCGGCTCGTTTGGCCCTAGAACGGACTACTCTCTCTGCTCCCTCCCTCCTCTGTGGTAGGGTCGAGCCCCAAGCCCTCTGTGGTGACCGCCTCGTCCCCTCGCACGGCTCCATCTCTTATTGTGATTACTGTGCCTTATGACCCATCACTCTCTAAAGGTTCTCACCACCATCCCCGCCACGACCGCTCTCGTATGCTCCCTTCCCATAGTACTTCGTACCATGCCTTGTTTGGTCCTGCTACGTGGACTAGGTACGTTGACTTCCAGCATTTTGATTCTACTTTCCTGACGATTTTTCCCTTCATAGGTACCTTGTTGATTCTGTAGATGCCTCAGTTAATTTCAACCCCATCCGTCTCGGTACATGTGTCTTTGCTGCTCCTTCTCAGGATGCAGCCATCCTCTTGGCCACCTTATCCTGCATTGGCAAGACCCCCGTTCGGGTCGCCAAGACCGCTCAGTTAAATGCCAGTGTTGTCACTGTTCTCCTCGCGCACCATAACGCACGACACCACCTGGGGGTATCATATTCTGTCTTCATTCTTTTGGCTTTCGTAGGAATCTCCCTCTCTTCCTCCAAAGTTTCCTCTCTCGTCGCTCCTTTCGAGTGAGGCTTGGTACCCCTCTCTCTGCCCATTTTAGGCAATATGAGGGTGTACTCCAAGGGAGTGTTCTGCGCACTACTCTTTTTCTAGTTGCCCTCAATAGTCTTCTTTCCTCCCCTCCTTCTGGCGTCTTCTCCGCTCTCTATGTCGACGATCTTACCCTTTGGTGTCGGGGTAATGATTCACCTCTCCTTCAACGGCGGCTTCAACTTGCGACTGATGCCGTGTCGTCTTGGGCCACCGATCATGGCTTCAAGTTCTCTATGTCTAAGACTTGTTCTATGACTTTTACTCTGAAGCATGTCGTTCATCGTCTCTATTTGTCGCTTTATGGTCATCCCCCTTGTGTACAGGGATTCCGATAAGCTTTTGGGATTAATCTTTGACATTCGTTTGTCTTGGGCGTCCCATATCTCTTACCTCCGATTTGAATGCTCAAAGGCTGTTACCCTCCTTAAGGTTTAGTCGTATACTTCTTGGGGGGCGGATAGGCGCACGATCCTCTCCTTACGTTCCTCTCTCGTCCTGTCTAAACTCGATTATGGTTGCCCTGTTTACTCGTCTGCTTCTCCTTCTACCTCTTCGCCGTCTTGATGCTTTGCACCATACTGGGATGCTCCTTAGCTCTGGCGCCTTTCGTTCGATTCCTGCCCTTAGCCTGTATGTTGACACTGGCTTCCTATCTCTCTGGGACCACCGTGATCGCTACTGTCGTCGCTATCTTGCACTGTCCTTACAACGTCCTTCCTCTCACCTCTGTCACACTTGGACTTTTACCCCTCCTGTAGTTCCTGTTTCCCTTCACCACCTCCCTCTTTCTGTCCGGCTGTCTCGCATACAGGATTCTCTTTCAGGTCGTATTTCTAATGTTTCTCCTTGTATTGTTCCTTCCTTGCCCCCATGGAGGGTTCCCCTTCCGAAGTTTTGTACATCCTTGACCCACATCACTAAAGCTTTTACCATTCCTACGATTCTGAAACGCATTTTCCTTGAGAACTTTTCTTCACACTCCCGCTCCGTTTCTATCTTCACCGATGGGTCTAAGTCTGCAAACGGTGTAGAATACTTTGTTGTTTTTCTGACCACATTTATATGTCGCCTCCCTACGGAGACTAGCATCTTCACAGCGGAACTTTATGCTATTCTCTATGCTCTCCGTCTCCTGCTTTCTCGTTGTCAATCCTTCTTTGTGCTTGTAGTTCATTCTCGTAGTGCCCTCATGGCTCTAGGGTCCTTTAATCCTGGCCATCTGGTGGTCGTCGAGATTCAACATTGGCTGTTTCTTATCTCTAGTAAATTTAAATCTGTTGAGTTTACCTGGGGTTCCCAGTCATATTGGTGTTTTTTTAAATGAGCGTGCTGATGCTGCCGCTAGAGAAGCTATCCACTCTTATCTCATCTCCCGTAAAGGTGTTCCTTATTCCGACTTTTACCCGGTTATTCATTCCTCCATCCTTGCCCGTTGCCAAAGTTGTTGGTCTTCTGTTACAGGTAACAAACTGCGTACTCTTAAGAGTAGTGTTTCCTCTTGGCCTTCCTCCTACCACCATAACCGGCGATGGGAAATGGCTCTGGTGAGGTTGCGTATTGGCCATACACGCTTAACCGCCAGTCACATAATGGAGTGCCACCCTGCTCCTTATTATACAAATTGCATTGTCCCTCTTACAGTCGTGCATATCCTTGTTGTATGTCCTGATTTCCAGGACGAGCATGTGTGTCTTGCTTTCCGACCGTCCCTCGTGGTCACTTGTCCCTCGATAGATTTCTTGGTGAATCGGATACTTTTGATATCATTCGCTTTATGCATTTCTGTTCTCGTATTGTATCCTTGGTGATATTTAGCGCCCTCTGATTATTCGGCACATTTGATGGTGCTTCATAGCCTTCCCGGTTTGGCGCCTTCTTTTATTAATTACTTACTTATCACCTGGAGATATCATATTCTGTCCCAACTTCATTATTTTGGCCTTCGGGGTAATCTCCCTCTCTTTCTCCAAAGCTTTCTCTCTCGTCGTTCCTTTCGAGTAAGGCTTGGTACCACTCTCTCTGCCCCTTTCCGGCAATATGACGGTGTACCCCCAGGTAGTGTCCTGAGCACTACTCTTTTCCTAGTTGCCCTCAATGTTCAATGGTCTTCATTCCTCCCTTCCTTCTGGTGTCTTCTCCGCTCTTTATGTTGACGATCTTACCCTTTGCTCTCGGGGTGATGATTCGTCTCTCCCTCAATGGCGGCTTCAATTGTGCTTGATGCCGTGTCGTTTGGAACACCTGTCATGGCTTCAGGTTCTCTACGTCTAAGCCTTGCGCAATGACTTTTACTCGGAAGCATGTCGTTCTTCGTCCCTCTTTGTCGCTCTATGATCATCCCCTTGAGCACAGGGACATCCTGAGTAGTACATCCAGAATAGTACACCCAGAGTAGTATATCCAGAATAGTACAACCAGAGTAGTACACCCTAAGTAAAGCACCCTGATTAGTACACCCAGAGCAGTACACCCTAAGTAGTACAACCTGAGAAGTACACCCACAGTAGTACACCCTAAGTAATGCACCCTGAGTAGTACACCCACAGTAGTACACCCTGATAAAGTACAGCCTGAGAAGTACACCTAGAGTAGTACTCCCTGATTAGTGCACCCAGAGTAGTACACCCAGAGAAGTACACCCAGAGTAGTACACAATGAGTAGTTCACACTGAGAAGTACACCCAGAGTAGTACACCCTGATTAGTACACTATGAGTAGTTCACCAAGAGTAGTACACCCTGAGTAGTGCCAACCCGCTCTCTCACAAGACAGCACATACATGACTTAATGCTTAAAGTCAATATGTATAATATGAATTAGTACATATGTGGTATATTCCAAGTTACATTTTTTTCAAGGACCAAACTCTTCCTCACGTACCAATTTACGTCTCACAGTGCCCGTCCATCGCTGTAGACAGCAGAATAGTAGTAATTGGTTCAATTATAATGAAAATTGTTCTTTTCAGGTCCCACAGGGTTGTGAAATTTACCTACTGTTATCCATGCTCTTAGAATATTACAGATCAGCTGCATCCTATTGAAGGTTCGTAGTTTTTTTTGAGAAATATTAGTTGTTCTTAGTAAATTATAATAAGCACTATAAATTATTACATAAAATAATAGTGCTTCACCAATAAATATTATATACACTAGTTTGTGCTTTAAAAATCTTTAAAGAGTGTATAGTAGGAACTTCAACAGAAAACGATGTTACGTTGGATTGTCTATGGGGGAGACTACTGCAAACAGGATAGTACAGCGTCTACTACCAACTGTAGGATGGGTATAGGGTCCACTACCACCTGTTAGGTGGGTAAGGGGTCCATACCACTTGTAGGTTGGGTCTGGGCTCAAAACCTACCTATAGGATAGTTATGGAGTCCACTATCACACACAGGATGTGCATGGCGTTCACTACCGCCTGCAGGATGGGTATGGGGTCCATTACTGCCCACAGGATCAGTATGGGGGTCCACTACCGCCTACAAGATGGGTATGGGGTCCACTAGCACCCACAAGATGGGTATGGGGTCCACTACCGCACACAGGAGGGGTAACGGGTCCACTACCACCCACAGGATGGGTATAGGGTCCACTACCACCCACAGGATGGGTACGGGGTCCACTACCACCCACAAGATAAGTATGGGGTTCACTACCATCAACAAGATGAGTATGGGGTCTACTTGCACCCACAAGATGGGTATGGGGTTCCACTACTACACACAGGATGGGTATCGGGTACACCACCACCCACAGGATGGGTATGAGGTCCACTACACCCACAGGATAGGTATGGGGTCCACTACCACCCACAAGATGGGTATGGGGGCCACTACCACCCACAAGATGGGTATGGAGTCCACTGCCATCCACAAGATGGGTATGAGGTCCACTACCACCCACAAGATGGGTATGGGTTCCACTACCACCCACAAGATGGGTATGGGGTCCACTACCACCTACAAGATGGGTATGGGGTCCACTACCACCACCCACAGGATGGGTATAGGGTCTACTACCACCCACAGGATAGGTATAGAGTCCACTACCACCCACATGATGAGTATGGGGTTCACTACCACCATCAAGATGAGTATGGGGTCCACTTGCACCCACAAGTCCACTACTACACACAGGATGGGTATCAGGTACCCTACCACCCACAGGATGGGTATTGGGTCCACTATTGGGTCCACTACCACCCACAAGATGGGGATGACCTGGTTGATGGGGTCCACTACCAACCACAGGATGGGTATGGGGTCCACTACGACCCACAGGATGAGTATGGGGTCCACTACCACCGACAAGATGGGTATGGGGTCCACTACCATCCACAAGATGGGTATGGGGTCCACTACTACCCACAAGATAGGTATGGGTTCCACTACCACCCACAAGATAGGTATGGGGTTCACTACCACCCAGGAGATGGGTATGGAGTCCACTACCACCCACAGGATGGGTATGGGGTCCACTACCACCTACAAGATGGGTATAGGGTCCACTGCCACCCACAGGATGAGTATGGGGTTCACTACCACCAACAAGATGAGTATGGGGTCCACTTGCACCCACAAGACGGGTATGGGGTCGCCTACTACACACAGGATGGGTATCGGGCACCCTACCACCCACAAGATGGGGGATGACGTCCACTACCACCCACAGGATGGGTATGGGGTCCACTACCACCCACAAGATGGGTATGGGGTCCACTACCA
The DNA here is from genome assembly GCA_020271785.1 of Procambarus virginalis. Taxonomy (NCBI): domain Eukaryota; kingdom Metazoa; phylum Arthropoda; class Malacostraca; order Decapoda; family Cambaridae; genus Procambarus; species Procambarus virginalis. Next base: position 30,111 of record WNGS01163171.1, on the reverse strand, counting down.
CCCACGAGATGGGTATGGGGTCCTCTGCCACCCACAAGATGGGTATGGGGTCCACTGCCACCCACAAGATGGGTATAGGGTCCACTACCACCCACAAGATAGGTCGATACAGGTCTGGCGTGATATCAACCCCCATGGGTATGGGGTCCATTATGCACCCCATACCCATCCCGTGGGCGGTGGTGTAATTACAGAGGCACATAATCGGTTCAGGAATTGAACCCTCTAGTTCGTTTAGCTAAGCAAATAAAAAAATTTTGACGCTAGTTACAAAATTATTAATGTTATATATACATGTACACATTCTCATACATACATGTACATATATATACGTATACATATATACATACACAAACAGGTGGAGTAGTGGCTTCGCAGATATTTCACTCAGTGCAGTTAGTATGTCGTAGGTGACGCCATCTTCACAAGGTGCTGTACTTTTTCCCTTTTTCATAGCGCCCCTTACTTCCTGGGCTGTGATTGGTTCCCCATATTCGTCATCACTAGACAGTGCTCTTGTTATCCTAATTCTTCTGTCATTATGTCTTCTGCATCATTTTCCCTGCAGAAATTTTGTGCAACCGACTGTTGCACAAAACAGGCAGGTTATGGTAAGGGGTCAATGGATTTCTTAAAGGACGGAGTACAGCAAATTGTATAGTTAATTACTTGGCTAATGACACGGCTAGGTACTCTATTTGTTGACATCACAAGGATCTTCGACAAAGCACAGGGGATTGCGATCCTGGACGAGCTTGCATGCATGGGTGTCAAGGGGAGACTCATGAAATGGGTTGAAGACTACCTCACAGGAAGGAAAGCCAAGGTCTGCTTCAATGGAGCATTCTCCAAAACAATGAATATGGAACTCGGGACCCCCCAAGGCGGAGTCTTCAGCCCTTCACTACTCAATGTACTTATGAACGCCATTGCAAATATTGATTTTCCGGAAGGAACACAACAAGTGGGAAAAATTGAACAGTCCATTGAACTCCTCGGAAGGAAATGTATTGAGCTCGGTTTCACTCTCTCCACAAAAAAGGCGAAGGCATACTCCCATCACAAGCGGAGAACAAATGAAGAACTGCAAATTAATGGTGTAACACTTGAATGAGTTGACCACTATCGGTACCTTGGCGTCACTGTCGGCTCTAACAAGGGGTAGAAAGAGGAGCTGAATCAACTCATATTTATTTATTTATTTATTTATTTATTTATTTATATATATACAAGAAGGTACATTGGGATTATGAGGATACATAGTATACTAATTTATTATGTTCATAGGAATGTTCATATGATTATCATCAATGAAATTGCAATGAAAAAATCCAACATGTTACCACAAAAAATGAGGCACAAGTATCTCGAGGAAATTTATAAAGAAGCCGTAGATGAAGTAGATCAAATCTACACTGACGGGTCATCTAATCCTGTCAATGGAAGGGATGGTGCAGCATACATGGTAATCAAGGATAATACTTTCCAACGCAGAAATGAAGAAAAAGCGCGTATTGAGAACTATGCCTTTTCAACGCAAGCAGAGCTAACTGCGATTGTTATGGCGTTAAGGTTTCTTGAACGGAACACTAATGGTGCAGTGATTTGCATCGATTCAAAAGCAGAACTGCAAAGTCTAAATTAAAATCGGGCAGAAAATCTTGCAATAGTCGCTGAAATTAAGAGAGCTGTGAGAGTACTTACCAATCAGGGAAGAGTCATGAAGTTTCTGTGGATCCCCTACCATGTTGAAATATGTGGGAATGAACGAGCAGATGTGCTGGCTGCTGAACCGTTATGTCTCTGTGTCTGATCACTGACGGATCCTAGCCCGCCTTTTGAAGCCGAATCTCCGTTTTCGGCGACCCACCTTAACACCCCCCCCCCACCCTCACCCATCCAGAACCCCACCCCACCCCCTACCCCCCAAGTCGTCGTCTCTCCTTTTCCTGCCTGCCCTGAAGCGCTGAAGGAGACCATATTGAATACTTCATACCCAAGACTCTACTACAAATTAGAGGTATTGTCAGGCAACATCACCGTGACAAGATAACTGAGGAAAGGAGGATAGAAGCACAAACCAGTGAATCTATACGATGTTACAAAATGGTTGCAGCTGGCAATCCCAATCATTATGGCCGAAGAGGAGGAGGACGAGGGAGAGAATCAGTAATAGCGAGAATCCGTCTTGGATACAAATATCCATGGAGATATGGAATGGAAACAATAGTTGATCAGCGAAGTTGCAGAATCTGTGGTGAGAGTGATGGACACCGCCTTGAACACTATCTACGTGAATGTGAACACCTGCGAGAAATCAGAATTATGTGTAGAATAATAAACCCCACATTGTTTGAGTTAGGAAAACACTATTTGCCAAATATTGATACTGTTCTTAAAAGATTCCCCCATTTTGCACCCGCAAGTTAACTTAAGCTTTTAAGTGTTGATAGATGTAATCTTCTTGTTTGAGGAGCTGTTCACTTGAGACAGTTAAGCAAGTCCCAGCTGTGTCTGGGTACATGTGACAGGATTAACAACCCAGCGGGTTTTCTTCCTATTGGGGAGTGTTGTACATGCTCCTATGGTGGTGTGTCCACTCACAAGATGAGTGACGCTGCCCAATAAACTCACCCCTCAGGGCAAAATTTAAAAATTAAAATTCACATACATATTTAATTACCCACACAAATACACACATCACTAATCTTTTGTGTCACAAGTGATCAACAAGATGCTCACAACAGTCACTAAACAAGGCACTTTACATCTATGGTGAGTCACACAGTTACTAGTCTTGCTGCAAACCCACCCAACTGGGCGGCAGCAAGTAGGTAGTGCATGTACATGCATTACCTACATGTACTATTAAATGTACATTTACTGTAGGTAATTTACTGTACATGTACTATTACTGTAGGTAATGCATGTACATGCATTACCTACAGTAAACAAATTTTGGATACTTCGCTATGATTTCGGGCAGCACATCATTATGAATGAAGTACTTATACACATTTCATGGACACTATTGATGTTGTTATCTCTAAATTCCGCGTTTTTTTCAATTCCATTATATAATGACGCAAAGTATGCGAATAGTTCTGCTGACAGAGTTTACATTTAGTCAAATCTACATCATCAGATGTTACAAATTCCCAGAGGTACTTGTAGCTGAGCCTGAACCTAGCAGTGGTAACATCTAGAAGTCTGCTAACATTATAAGATGACCCATAGACATGCGATTCATCAAAGTTTATACAATATTGTGGAATTGAGAGTCAGTGTAGTAACATAAATTGGTAAATCCTAAATATTGTAAGTTAAGATTCTGATGCATGTGTGTGTGTTGGGGGGGGGGGGGCGATATCCTTGGTAAGCGAGAGTGAAAAGTAACCTTAGACGTTCTGTGGTCAATGTGGGGGGGGGGGGGGGCGAGGGAGGGTTGGAGGGTCAAATCCACCCTCCAACATCTGGGCATAGTACCACCAGCCTCCACAACACTCCATGAGCCTCCAGCTGATGCTTGTAGATGCTTCATCTAACCTCACTTATGTCACACATTAACCTACAGTTCCTGTGATATTTAAACTCCTCATCACAGTGGCGTCTCACCAATGTAAACTGCATTGGATTTTGTCCGAAATAGCTATATGCTGACTAGACGTATATGTATGTATGTATGTATTTATGTATGTATGTATATATGTATGTATGTATGTATGTATGTATGTATGTATGTATGTATGTATGTATGTATGTATGTATGTATGTATGTATGTATGTATGTATGTATGTTATGTATACATGTATGTAAGTATTCCCAATCACGTTAAAGACTTCCCCCTCTATCATCCTATATAAGAGAAAAACAACTATGTACTAAATAATCAACTCCTTGTAACTTTAATTATGCTGACCTTCCTATCTGTATTCAGACTGTGCCTACCATCATTATAGGTGACTATAACGCTAGGCATAGGAATATTGGTAATTCACAGTTCAGTAATCGTAACGGCAACCAACTGTTGTCACTATTAGGTAGTCACGATGATGCATAGATTGTGGGTGACCTTGAACCGACGAATATCTACGGAGGTATTCTTGATCTATGTCTCGATTTCAACGTCTCCCACGCCGTCTGTGCCTCGTCAATAGTGCCAGATATAGCGTCTGATCATCTGGCCATATTACCACTGTAAACATTAGAAGGTCTATCCTCCCCGGCGGAATGTTCAAGCGGAAGAGGCTGGCTGAGCCCATCGATCAACGAGACAATCTTGTTGCTCATGTGTCAGAATGGTACAGTTCATCTGAGCCTTCATCAGTTGAAGATTTTAACAATGAGCTCACAGAACTATCGAGCAGTTTATAGAATCACTTGATCCATCGTCCAGGCCACGTAACCCAAATTACACTGGTCATAGAACTTATGCTTATTATAATGATTCTAAATTGCATGCACTAAAACGCATTGCCAGAATAATTGGACTAGCTTATAGAAGGACCCGCACTGCTGAAATGCTTCGGCTCTTTCAAGCGGCTCTGGCTAAGGCCAGGGAACGGATGGTGGAGCTGAGGCAGACAGACTTGGAAACTTTTGTCCATGGTCTCAATTCTCACACGCCACTAAGTCGGGCATGGAAGGATATCAACAAGATCAAAGGGAAAAATGCTGCAGAGATCTCGTACCCTGATCCTCTGCACAGAACAAATAAGCTTGTTGATGCTTGGGCCATGACTTCCAGCTTTGACAGTCTTCCTCTACCCTCACAAAATGAATTAAATAATAGATATACTGATAGGGCAAGGCTCCTTGACTTCATGCTTCATCAAGAGGATGACTGTGACATGCTTTTTACTGAATACGAACTAGACTCTGTTCTACATAAAGGCAAAGCTACATCACCCGGGGAGGATGGAGTTACTTACGGCATACTGCATATGCTTCTGCTAGTTCCAGGGAATCCCTTGCTTCAATTGTATAATATGAGCTATGTAACTGGGGAGCTTCCTAAGTCATGGACCAACAGTGTTATTATTCCCATTCCTAAACCTCACCAGCCGAGTGCTTTTCGCCAATCTCCTCACTAGTTGTCTCTATAAGTGTCTTGAGAGGATGGTTCTCAACCGTCTCCTTTACAGAATTAATAATATGTTGTCTCCCCAGATATATGGCTTTACGCATGGAAAGAGTGTACATCACTGTATTACCACATTCCTCACCCTGCTTACTGACAGGTCATATACCACTTTCCTAGATCTTAAGTCAGCCTTTGACATTGCTAACCCACACGTCATTCTGAGAGAACGTGCTAAAATGAATGTTGGAGGATGGCTTCTACGGTGGATAGGAGGCTATCTATCCATCAGGAAGTCATCTGTACTGTTCCAGGGCATAGGAGTGATAACGAGAGATTTTGAACTTGGCACTCCACAGGGAGGTGTCCTCAGTCGTACTCTGTTCAATGTGTTAATCAATGCTT
>WNGS01163171.1:0-16900 GCA_020271785.1 Procambarus virginalis | reverse complement strand
GTGCATGACAGTTTATATGCCTGGTGCCTGACAGTTTATATGACTGGTGAGTGACAGTTTATAGGACAGGTGGCATGACAGTTTATATGACTGGGCATGACAGTTTATATGACTGGTACGTGACTGTTTATATGACCAGTGCGTGACAGTTTATATGACAGGCACGTGACAGTTTGTATGACTGGCACGTGACAGTTTATGTGAGTGGTGCATGGACAGTTATATGACAGGCGCATCACAGTTTATATGGACATGGGGCGTGACAGTTTACATGACTGGGGCGTGACAGTTATATAACTGGGGCATGACAGTTTATATGACTGGGGAGTGACAGTTTACATGACTGGGACGTGACAGTTTATATTACTGGGGCGTGACAGTTTATATGATTGGGGAGTGACAGTTTATATGACTGGGACGTGACAGTTTAAATGACTGGGGCGTGACTATTTATATGACTGGCGCGTGACAGTTTATATGACTGGTGCATGACAGTTTATATGACTGGTACGTGACAGTTTATATGACTGGGGAGTGACAGTTTATATGACTTGTGCGTGACACTTTATGAGATTGGGGAGTGACAGTTTATATGACTTTTGCGTTACAGCTTATATGACTGGTGCATGACAGTTTATATGACTGGGGCGTGACAGTTTATATGACTGGTACGTGACAGTTTATATGACTGGGGCGTGACAGTTTATATGACTGGTGCGTGACAGTTTGTATGACTGGTGCATGACTGTTTATAAAATTGGGAAGTGACAGTTTATATGACTGGGGCGTGACAGTTTATATGACTGGTGCCTGACAGTTTATATGACTGGTGCGTGACAGTTCATATGACTGGTGCGTGACAGTTTATATGACTGGTGCATGACAGTTTTTATGACTGGTGCATGACAGTTTATATGACTGGTATGTGACTGTTTATACGACCGGTGCATGACAGTTTATATCACAGGCATGTGACAGTTTGTATGACTGGCACGTGACAGTTTATGTGAGTAGTGCATGACAGTTTATATGACAGGCGCATCACAGTTTATATGACATGGGCGTGACAGTTTACATGACTGGGGCGTGACAGTTTATATGACTGGGGCATGACAGTTTATATGACTGGGGGGTGACCGTTTATATGACTGGGGCGTGACAGTTTATATGACTGGCGCATGCCAGTTTATATGATTGGTGCGTGCCAGTTTATATGACTGGCTCTTGACAGTTTACTTGACTGGGGCGTGAGAGTTTATATGACTGGCGCATGCCAGTTTATATGACTGGTGCGTGCCAGTTTATATGACTGGCTCTTGACAGTTTACTTGACTGGGGCGTGAGAGTTACATGACTGGTGCGTGCCAGTTTATATGACTGGTGCAAGCCAGTTTATATGCATAACTCGGGAGTGACAGTTTATATAACTGGTGCATGACAGTTTATATGACTGGCGCGTGACAGTTGATATGACTGATGCGTGACAGTTTATATGATTGGCACGTGACAGTTTATATAACTGGGGCGTGACAGTTTATATGTCTGGTGCGTTACAGTTTATTTCACTGGTGCATGACAGTTTATATGACTGGGGCGTGACAGTTTATATGACTGGGGCGTGACAGTTTATAAAAGTGGGGAGTGACAGTTTATATGACTGGTGCATGACAGTTTATATGACTGGTACATGACAGTTTATATGACTGGTGCATGCCAGTTTATATGACTGGTATGTGACAGTTGATATGACTGGGGCGTGACAGTTTATATGACTGGGGCGTGACAGTTTATAAGATTGGGGAGTGACAGTTTATATGACTGGGGCGTGACAGTTTATATGACTGGTGCGTGACAGTTTATATGACTGGTGCATGACAGTTTATATGACTGGTACGCGACAGTTGATATGACTGGGGCGTGACAGTTTATATGACTGGGGCGTGACAGTTTATAAGATTGGGGAGTGATAGTTTATATGACTGGGGCGTGACAGTTCATATGACTGGTGCGTGACAGTTTATATGACTGGTGCGTGACTGTTTATATGACTGGTGCATGACAGTTTATATGACTGGTACGTGACTGTTTATATGACCAGTGCGTGACAGTTTATAAGACAGGCACGTGACTGTTTATACGACCAGTGCGTGACAGTTTATATGACATGCACGTAACAGTTTGTATGACTGGCACGTGACAGTTTATGTGAGTGGTGCATGACAGTTTATATGACAGGCGCATCACAGTTTATATGACATGGGCGTGACAGTTTACATGACTGGGGCATGACAGTTTATATGACTGGGGCATGACAGTTTATATAACTGGGGAGTGACAGTTTACATGTCTGGGGCGTGACAGTTTATATTACTGGGGCGTGACAGTTTATATGATTGGGGAGTGACAGTTTATATGACTGGGACGTTACAGTTTAAATGACTGGGGCGTGACTATTTATATGACTGGCGCGTGAGAGTTTATATGACTGCGGCGTAACAGTTTAAATGAGTTGTGCGTGACAGTTTATATGACTGGCGCGTGAGAGTTTATATGACTGGTGCGTGCCAGTTTATATGACTGGTGCATGAGAGTTTATATGACTGGCGCATGCCAGTTTATATGACTGGTGCATGACTTTTCATATGAATGGTGCATGAGAGTTTATATGACTAGTGCATGCCAGTTTATATGACTCTGGCGTGACAGTTGATATGACTGATGCGTGACAGTTTATATGATTGGCACGTGACAGTTTATGTAACTGGGGTGTGACAGTTTATATGACTGGTGTGTGACAGTTTATATGACTTTCGCATGACAGTTTAAATGATTTTTGAGTGACACTATATATGACTGGGGTGTGACAATTTATATGACTGGTGCGTGACAGTTTACATTACTGGGGCATGACAGTTTATATGACTGGGGTGTGACAGTCTACATAACAGGGCGTGATAGTTTACATGACTGGGGAGTGAGAGTTTATATGACTTTTGCGTGACAGTTTATATGACTGTTGCATGCCAGTTTATATGACCGGAGCATTAGTGTTTATATGACTGGGGCGTGACAGTTTATATGACTTGGGCGTGACAGTTTATATGACTGGGGAGTGACAGTTCATATGACTAAGGGCGTGACAGTTGATATGACTCGAGCGTGACAGTTTAAAGGACTGGAGATTGACCGTTTATATGAATGGGGAGTGACAGTTTATATGACTTGGGTGTGACAGTTTATATGACTGGCGTGTAACAGTTTGTATGACTGGCACGTGACAGTTTTTATGACTTGTGCGTGACAGTTTATATGACAGGCTCGAGACAGTTTGTATGACTGGAGCTTGACAGTTTATATGAATGGGGCTTGACAGTTTATATGACTGGGGTGTGACAGTTTATATGACTGGCGCGTAACAGTTTGTATGACTGGCGCGTGACAGTTTATATAACTGATGTGTGACAGTTTATATGACTGGTGCATGCCAGTTTATATGACTGGCACATGAAAGTTTATATGACTGGCACGTGACAGTTTATATGACTGGGGCGTGTCAGTCTATATGATTGGCGCGAGACAGTTTATATGACTGGAGCTTGATAGTTTATATGACTGGGGCGTGACAGTTTATATGACTGGGGAGTGAGAGTTTATATGACTGGGATGTGACAGTTTATATGACTGGCGCATGACAGTTTATATGACTGGTGCGTGACAGTTTATATGACTGGCGCATGACAGTTTATATGACTTGTGCATAACAGTTTATATGAATGCGGCATGACATTTTATATGACTGGCGCATGACAGTTTAAATGACTGGTGCATGAGAGTTTATATGACAGACGCATGGCACTTTATATGACGGCGGCGTGTCAGTTTATATGACTGGGGCATGACAGTTTATATGACTTGTGCGAGACAGGTTAAATGTACTACTCATTGTGTACTACTCTAGATAAACTACTCAGAATGTACTACTCAGAGTGTACTACTCAGGGTGTACTACTCAGGACGCACTACTCTGAGTGTAGTACTCAGGGTGTACTACTCAGGGTGTACTACTCAGGACGCACAACTCTGAGTGTAGTACTCAGGGTGTACTACTCAGGATGTACTACTCAGAGTGTACTACTCAGAGTGTATTACTCTGGGTGTACGTCTCTTGGTGTAGTACTCGGGGTGTACTACTCAGGGTGTACTACACAGGGTGTACTAATCAGGATGTGCTACTCAGAGTGTACTACTCAAAGTGTACTACTCGTGTAGTACACTTTGTGTTCTACACGAGCAGTACAACAAAGTGTACTGTACTGCTTTTGGTGTATTACTCGGGGTGTACTACTCAGGTTGTACTAATCAGGATGAACAACTCATAACGTACTATTCATAGTGTACTAGCTCAGGGTGTACTTCTCAGGTTTACTACTCAGGATAAACTACTCAGTGTTTACTACTCATGATGTACTACTCTGGGTGTACCACTCAGGGTGTACTACGCAGTATGTACTACTCAGAGTGTACTACTCAGGATGTACTACTCAGAGTGTACTACTAGGATGAACTACTCTGGGTTTGTTACTCATGATGTACAACTCTGGGTGTACTTCTCATAGTGTACTAGCTCAGGGTATACAACTCAGGGTGTGCAACTCTGCGTGTACTACTCTGGGTGTACTATTCTTGGCGTACTGCTCTCTGTGTACTACTCAGGTTGTACTACTCAGGATGTACTTCTCTGGATGAACTACTCAGGGTGCACTACTTTGGGAGTACTACTCTGGGTGTACTACTCAAGGTGTACTACTCTGGATGAACTACTCTGGGTGCACTACTCTTTGTGTACTACTCTCGGTGTACTACTCAAGGTTTTCTACTCTGGGTGTACTACTGAGGATGTACTACTCAGAGTGTACTGTTCTGGGTGTACTACTCAAAGTGTGCTACTCAGGATGAACTACTCTGGGTGTATTACTCTGGGTGTAATACTCTTGGTTTAATACTATTGTATATAGTACACCCTGAGTAGTACACTCAGAGTAGTACATCCTGAGTAGTACACCCAGAGTACTAAACCCTCAGTAGTTCATCTTGAGTACTACACCCTGTACACACCCTGAGTAGTACCTCAGGGTACACCCTCAGAGTACACACCCTGAGTAGTGTAGTACATTACTCAGGGTGTACTACACCCTGAGTAGTACACCCTGAGTAGTACACCCTGAGTAGTACACCCAGAATAGTACACCCTGAGTAGTACACTCTGAATAGTTCACCAAAAGTAGTAAACCCTGAGTAGTGAACCCTGAGAAGTATACCCCGATTAGTACATTCTGAGTAGTACACCCTGAGTAGTACACCCAGGGATTACTACTTTTGGTGAACTATTCAGAGTGTACTACTCAGGGTGCACTACTCTGGGTGTACTACTCAGGGTGTACTACTCTGACTGATGGATGCCTACTACTACTACACCCTGAGTAGTACACCCTGAGTAGTACACCGAGAGTAGTACATTCTGAGTTGCACATCCTGAGTAGTGCACCCTGAGAAGTACACTCAGAGGAGTAGTACAACCTTTTGTTTGCTGGAAGACAGCTAACGTAGTCCCAATATACAAGAAGGGTGTCAAGCAAGAGACACTGAACTACAGGCCAGTTTCCCTAACTTGTATACCATGCAAGGTGATGGACAAGATCGTGAGGAAAAGGCTTGTAGAGCATCTGGAGGTAAGTAACTTTGTACCACACCACCAACATGGGTTAAGAGATGGTAAATCGTGCTTCACAGGTTTTATAGAATTCTATAACCAGGCAACAAAAATTAGGCAGGAAAGATATGGGTGGGCCGACTGCTTTATGCTGGACTGCCAGAAAGCCTTTGACACAGTACCCCATAAAATGTTGTTACATAAGTTGAAGCAACAGGCAGGAGTAAAAGGGAAAGTGCTCCAGTGGATAAGGGAGTACTTAAGCAACAGGAAACAGCGAGTAACGGTGAGGGGGGAGACATCAGAGTGGCGAGATATCACCTGCAGAGTCCCACAGGGCTCAGTACTTGGACCCATCCTGTTTCTAATCTATGTAAACGATCTTTCGGAGGGTATAGACTCGTTCCTCTCAATGTTTGCTGATGATGCAAAAATTATGAGAAGAATCAAGACGGATGGAGATAGACAGAAACTACAGGATGACCTGGACAAACTGGAGGAATGGTCTAGAAAATGGCTACTAAAGTTCAACTCAGGAAAGTGTAAGGTAATGAAATTAGGCGAAGGGAGCAGGAGGCTGAACCCAAGGTACCATCTGGAAGGTGAAATGCTGTAAGATTCAAACAGAGAGAAAGATCTGGGGGTTGATATCTCACCGAACCTGTACCCAGAGGCCCACATCAAAAGGATATCATCAGCGGCATATGCCAGACTGGCCAACATAAGAACTGCCTTTAGAAACTTGCGTAAGGAATCGTTCAGGACCCTGTATACCACTTATGTCAGACCAGTCCTGGAATATGCAGCTCCAACCTGGAGTCCATACCTAGTTAAACACAAGACAAAGTTAGAGAAGATTCAGCGGTATGCCACCAGGCTCGTCCCGGAACTGAGAGGTATGAGCTACGAGGAACGGCTAAAGGAGCTGAACCTCACGTCCCTGGAAAACAAAAGAGTAAGTGGAGATATGATAACCACCTACAAAATTATCAGGGGAATTGTCAAGGTGGACAAAGACAAACTTTTTCAGTACGGGTGAGACATGAACTAGGGGACACAAGTGGAAACTTAGCATCCAGATGAGCCACAGAGACGTTTGAAAGAATTTTTTCAGTGTCAGAGTAGTTAACGGATGGAATGCATTAGGCAGTGATGTGGTGGAGGCTGACTCCATACACAGTTTTAAATGAAGATATGATAGAGCCCAGTAGCCTCAGATATCTGTACACCAGTTGATTGACAGTTGAGTGGCGGGACCAAAGAGACAAAGCTCAACCCCTGCAAGCACAATTAGGTGAGAACAATTATGTGAGTACTCAGTGTAGGACACCCTTACTAGTACTTCATGAGTAGTACATCCTGAGTAGTACACCCTAAGTAGTACACACTGAGTTGCATATCCTGAGTAGTACACTCTGAGTACTTTATCCTGTGTTGTACACAATGAATTGTACACCCAGAGCCTTAAACCCTGATTAGTTCAACCTAAGTAGTACACCCTGAGAAGTACACTCAGAGGAGTAGTACAACCTGAGTAGTACACCCTGAGAAGTACACTGAGAAGTACACCCTGAGTAGTACACCAAGAGTAGTTTACACAGAGTAGTACACCAAGAGTTGTACACCCTGAGTAGTACACCCAGAGTAGTACACCGTGAGTAGTACTCCCGTAGCAGTACCCGTCCCTATCAGGCCCATTGTCGTCATGAGGGGGCTTGGTGGGCGGCTGCCGGAGTGTGATGCTCCATGGGGCGGTCCTCTGTCTTTGGGGGCCTTATGCTCCTACTGCTGTCTTCTCCAATTGTGCCGGATCTCTTTTTCGTTTCCTTGTGTTTCATTTTTGTTCGACCTCCCTGTTACCAGATCGTTCGTCATGGCTCGTAACCCTGTACAGCAGCAAAACCTTTCAGTCTAGGGACATTGTAACATTGCTGTAATATAGAGCGGGTCACCAGTGTAACCACATGATTGGCACAAGCAATAATTAAAGTATTTATCCCTTAGGACTAAGAAATATACATCTAAAATATTAATATATATATTTTAACAATATAATCAGTAGTATTATTATCATAAACACAGATGGACAAAATGATATATAAAACAATTAAACGTGTTGTCTCCCTTATAAAATATATGTATGGCAAAACTAATATATAACAGACTTAGCTCCACTGATGTTAGCTCTCCTGCCCCAGACGAGTTACTGACTACAAAAACTGCGGGAGGCAAAAACATTGCTTCTGCCCCGCGGAAAATTTCCAAACTAACATTATTTAATTAAACTTACATGGAGCAAAATAATGTGACAAGAGTAATCTTAAAGTAACTTAGTAAATGGTTAGAATAACATGCATAACAAAAATGATGTAATTATTAATACATGCAGTAATTAAAATAAAATAACAAAGGGAAATATTAGGCAACGCTCCCCCACCATCAGGACTAAAGGTTCTCACGGAATGTTGCCTCTCAATGTTCAAACACTTACAGCATTCCCATCAGTGTTTCCTACGGATGGTCATACATAAAACCACTTTCCCACGAAATCAACCGTGAAACAACAAAGAGCCATTACTCGTTCCCACGGGTGGAAAAGTTAGGCTTAAATCAACATATAAATCAGGCCACACATATCTTACATACAAGTAAAGCATATTTAGATGTACATATAATCAGATAAAACAAGATATATATATAAGTACAAATTAATGTAGAAGTACAAATTAATGTATTTAATTACGTAGCTTATAGAGGTACGTAACACTTCCACCTCCAAGAAAAAAAATGCAATGGATTGAAGATCAATGGCATTTTTTCCGAAGTAAAAATGTTAAGCACAAAAGAAAAATACATTTATGGTACATCAAAACTTCTTGACAAGGCATCGGCCAGAACATTTTGCCTGCCTGGAATATGTTTGATCTCAACATTGAATTCTTGCAAAAATAAGGACCAGCGCGCAAAATACGTTGGTTCTTAACTTTCATCATATTTATAAAGATAAGGGGATTGTGGTCTGTAAATACTAACACTTTGTTTCCTGACAGATAAATTTCAAACTTCTTAATTGACAATATAAGACCCAATGCCTCCTTTTCTACCACTGAATAATTTTTCTGAGCTGCATTAAATTTTCTTGAATAATAATACACAGGATGTTCAATATTATCTAAACCAACTTGAATCAACACAGCCCCTATACCAACATCTGACGTATCAATGTGTAATATGAAAGGTTTGTCAAATTGGGGACTAGCAAGAACAGGTGATGTAGACAATATGCCCTTTAGGTTCTGAAAAGCATTCTGACAATCTTGTGTCCACTGAAATTTTACATGCTTGCGTAATAAATTTGTCAAAGGAGCAGCCACTGTTGAAAAATTTCTACAATAACGCCTATAGTATGCACACATACCAATAAACCGTTGGACTCCTTTTCTACTAGTTAACACTGGGTAGTCCACAATGGCTTGAATCTTATCTTGTAATGGAATAATCTTACCTTGTCCTACTTCATGTCCAAGATAGGTTATAGTACCTCTTGCCCAACTACACTTATTCAGATTTATGGTTAATTTTGCACTTTGCAACACTGTAAACAAATTCTTAAGACCTAAGAGATGATCTGACCAATTCTTACTGTATAAAACGATGTCATCAAGGTAGGCCCTACAATCTGGCACATCCTTGAGTAAGAAATTCATGAGTCTCTGAAAAGTAGCAGGTGCATTTCGCAGACCGAACGGCATCACATTAAATTCGTAAGCACCATCAGGTGTCACAAAAGCAGTAACCTCCCTCGCGTAATCAGTCAATGGAATTTGGTAATAGCCCTTGGACAAATCCAGTTTACTTACATATTGAGCATGTCCAATTGATTCAATACATTCCTCTAACAGAGGTAAGGGAAAAACGTCCACAGTAGTGTGTTTGTTCAATTTCCGATAATCAACACACAATCTCCAGGTTCCTCCTGGTTTTGGCACTAATAAACACGGAGAGCTCCAAGTACTTTGACTTGGCCGAATGAAATTATGCTGGAGCAGATAGTCCACTTCTGCTTGTAGAATCTTCCTCTTTTCGGGATTCACTCGGTACGGATGTTGTCGAATGGGTGTGTTATCCAGGAGCTGAATGTCGTGGGTGATGAGGTGGGTCTGAGTGGGAACCTCCCCAAACAGAGATGTATGGTTGTCCAGCAGAACCTGGAACTCATCACGTTGCTCCTCCTGTAAATGACATAGCATCTCCCTGCCATTGGAACTGGAACTGAGAAGTTGAATATTAACATCATTTCCCTCACTGCAATGATCCTCAGGTGTATACTCTTCCCGACTAAAACAAGTTACTACACCTGGTCCAACATAAGCTTTTAATCTGTTAATGTGCACAGTCATTTGGGGTTCTGAAAGATTAGGGTTAATTATTTTATATGTTAGGTCTCCCACCTTCTCTACCACTTGGTAGGGTCCTGCAAACTTATGGGACATGGAAGTCCCCCAACGAGGTTTCAACACCAACACCAAATCTCCGACAGCAAACGACCTGAGTTGAGCCTTGAACTTCTTGTCATATCGTAATTTCATGGCTTGTTGAGTTCTTCCCAGATGTTCTTTCGCCAACTCACGAGCCCGACACAACTTGTCCTTGACCTTACTCAAGTACAAATCACTCTGATGAACAGAGACATCTCCCAACAACTTTTCGTGGAGCATCTTAAGAGGACCTCTCACTTGGTGACCAAACACGAGTTCAAAAGGTGAACATCCCAAAGACTCTTGTAACCCTTCTCTCGCAGCAAACAACACGAAGGGGAGATTCTCATCCCAATTACGTGGATAAGTCTCTCCGGTTGTCTTCAACATTTGTTTTAAAGTCTGGTGGAAACGTTCAAGCCCACCTTGGCTTTGTGGATGATATGGACTAGACAATTTGTGCTGAATCCCTCGGGACTCGCAAAAAGTTCTGAAAACTTTAGAACAAAAGTTTCCCCCATTATCACTCTGAATAACCCTAGGCATCCCAAACAAAGAGAAAAAGCGTTCAAGACACTTGATGAGATTATGAGCTTGGGTATTCCTTAGAGCATAAGCTTCTGGAAATCTAGTAGTCATACACATGAGAGTGAATAAAAACATGTTACCCGACTTAGTCTTAGGTAAAGGACCTACACAATCAATAACAACATGAGTAAATGGTTCATCAGGAACTACAATAGGTTGCAATGGTGCTCTAGGCACAGATTGATTAGGTTTTCCAACAAGTTGACAAGGTACACAGTTATGACAATATCTAACCACGTCTTTCTTCAACTTAGGCCAGAAAAAATATTTACATATCTTATGGTACATATTTGAGATACCTTGGTGACCTCCCATGGGGTCATCATGTGCAGCTTGCAAGATCTGCCTACGATAATCATTGGGGACAACGAGTTGGGTTCTAATCTCACAATCATCTGAAGAGGGAGTTCCCTTGGGTCTCCACCTTCTCATCAGAAGTCGATCCTGGAAAAAGAAACCCGTCCCTTCCTCCAATGCATCAACATTATCAGGTGCCTCAGAAATACACTTAATTAAACTAGGATCAGTAGTCTGTTCAACACTTAAGGGCAATGACTCAGACTCAGCAGCGAGCGGGCAAGAACCTAGTAGCTTGATCTCTTTTCCTGATTGATCAGAATAAAATGGAGCCATAGCTACTTCGGCCTCACTCTCGACAACTGGTTCACTGGAGACAAGCGGGCAAGGTACAGATAGTTCAGCCTCCTCACCTTCACTTTCCTTGTGACTTAGGTTCGGCGGGGCTTCTACTACTGCCTCACTCTCATCATCCAGTCGAGTCATAAAAGAATCCTCAAGATCCACCTCCCACTCCTTTCCTGAAGGGGTCCTGGTCTTGGGAACAGCAACCTCAGTGGAATCAGAATTACTCTCACCTGTTTTTCCCATTGATCTAGTTACCACACAAGCAGGGTAAATAATATCATCTGCCTCGGGTTTAGCTAATACATTCTGGGGATTGGTTAACATTATGGGACACTTGGGCCCTGCAACCTGTCGGTTGCCAAAATCATTACCTAAAATAATGTCTACCCCAGGAATGGGCAGTTGCTTACTTACACCAACATTACACCATCCTGAAGTATATTTAGAATCAAGATTAATTTGCATCAAAGACACAGGTTGTACTCTACCAGCAATACCTTGGAGAAGTACAACTTCACCCAGATCTCGGGTGTCAACATCAGCAAGTACATTTTGGGCAATAAGAGACTGTGAAGCTCCAGTATCACGGAGTAATTGAACAGTCTTATGGTTACCATTATTACATAATAATGTACCTGTGGAAATATATGGTTTAAAGTCAGCCATCCAATTGGGATTGACTGTAGTACATGAAGAATTAATATGTTGCAATCCTTTACTCATAATAAGACCAGTTGGCCGTAGTTCAGGATGCAAACTAAAACATGAAGTAATCACATGACCCCTTCTCTTACAATGTGTACAATGCTTAAAAGTGGGTACACTGGTAGAACCAACTGCAGGTTTAAAATGAGCATTATTAGGCTTAGATGATCCTGGCAGTGGAGTAACAATCTTAGGGTTAGTAAGAGAAGAGTTCACGGGAGTAACTGGCGGACTAGGAGTGGGCTTATAATGATAAGGAGTTCTGTGAGCATTGTAATTTACTCTATGACTAGACTTAGGTGAAGTGGCCGTAAACTGGGCCTTAGTCAACAACTCATGCTCATCAGCGAGCTTTGACAGCTCATAAATGTCTGTTACATTCTTTTGTTCTGCCATATAAGTAGATAATTTGTCGGGGAGACAAGACAATACTTCTTCCATGATAAGAAGATTCTTTAAAGCATCAAACTCTGTGACTGAAAGAGACTTTAACCATCTGTTGCAATAGTTCGTCTTTTGACGAGTAAAATCAGCTATTGTCTGATCACTTACCCTCCTTAGGTTTCTAAATTTTTGCCTGTGTGCCTCTGGATTTAATTGATAAGCATTTAAGATGCTTTTCTTTACAAATTCATAATCAAAACTATGAGCGTCAGGTAGGGATGTAAAAACCTCCTGACTACGCCCCTTAAATTGAGACTGCATAATTGCTACCCATTGATCCCTTGGCCAGTTCATACTGATGGCAATCTTATTAAAATGTGCAAAGAAAACCTCAGGATCCTCCT
Organism: Procambarus virginalis; assembly: GCA_020271785.1. Classification (NCBI taxonomy): domain Eukaryota; kingdom Metazoa; phylum Arthropoda; class Malacostraca; order Decapoda; family Cambaridae; genus Procambarus; species Procambarus virginalis. The sequence goes on along the minus strand of WNGS01163171.1, from coordinate 3,986 downwards.
CATTAAACTTGGGTAATTCTATATATTTACTCATCCTTATGGGATTATTATCATTATTAATTGAAACATTACTAGAATTTCCATGCCCAGCTGCCATACGCTGTGTTTCAAGCCTATAGTTAGTGTCAGCCATTTGTTGTTGAATCTCTAATTGCTCCTTCTTTGTTGCTTCTAGTTGCAACTCCATTAAAACTCTTTGATTTTGTGCCGCAAGTTCTAAACGCCTAGTCTCAAGCTCCCTCTGCTGAGCTTCAGCCTCTAATAATGACTGTTGCTTTTGAGCTTCAAGCTCTAATAATTTCTGTTCTTTTGAGCTTCAAGCTCTAATTGACGAGCTTCTAACTCAAGACGCTTTAACGCATTGATCACTCGACTCCTCTCTAACTTCCTCCAGAAATTCTTCTCCTAATTCTTGGTTCTCAACAAAATGTGTCACTATGACTCTCAGAATTTGTGCCTTAGTCATGCTATTTCTGGCGGTTAATTCTAGCTTACTGGCCATATTTACTAACGCAGACTTTGTTAGGTTTTTAATTCCCTCAAAGTTTGGTTGAGCCAACAACAACACTTGTCCTCCATCGTGATTAACACTTGGCACTTGATTCACAACAATAATAATAAACACACTGGCACTGCACTTCACTTCACTGTAAAATTTTCACCACACTGAAAATTCGCTTGGCCTCACTGCACAAACAAAAGTTATAGGATGACTTACCTCAAAATCGTGAAACGTTGTTACTTGACACACAGGAAGGCTTGCATGGCACATGGAATAGTTAATAGTAGAAAACACACAAGACACTGGTACCTAGGAAGGCAAGGTTAGATTAGCACAGTTAAGTTTAAGTGGGAAAAATATTTCCCGGCACAGGCCCCCATAACTATGTTACCAGATCGTTCGTCACGGCTCGTAACCCTGTACAGCAGCAAAACCTTTCAGTCTAGGGACATTGTAATTGCTGTAATATAGAGCGGGTCACCAGTGTAACCACATGATTGGCACAAGCAATAATAAAGTATTTATCCCTTAGGACTAAGAAAATACATATAAATATTAATATATATTTTAACAATATAATCAGTAGTATTATTATATAAACACAGATGGACAAAATGATATATAAAACAATTAAAGTATTGTCTCCCTTATAAAATATATGTATGGCAAAACTAATATATAACAGACTTAGCTCCACTGATGTTAGCTCTCCTGCCCCAGACGAGTTACTGACTACAAAAACTGCGGGAGTCAAAAACATTGCTTCTGCCCCGCGGAAAATTGCCAAACTAACATTATTTAATTAAACTTACATGGAGCAAAATAATGTGACAAGAGTAATCTTAAAGTAACTTAGTAAATGGTTAGAATAACATGCATAACAAAAATGATGTAATTATTAATACATGCAGTAATTAAAATAAAATAACAAAGGGAAATATTAGGCAACGCTCCCCCACCATCAGGACTAAAGGTTCTCACGGAATGTTGCCTCTCAATGTTCAAACACTTACAGCATTCCCATCAGTGTTTCCTACGGATGGTCATACATAAAACCACTTTCCCACGAAATCAACCGTGAAACAACAAAGAGCCACTACTCGTTCCCACGGGTGGAAAAGTTAGGCTTAAATCAACATATAAATCAGGCCACACATATCTTACATACAAGTAAAGAATATTTAGATTTACATATAATCAGATAAAACAAGATATATATATAAGTACAAATTAATGTAGAAGTACAAATTAATGTATTTAATTACGTAGCTTATAGAGGTACGTAACACTCCCCACCCCACTTCTCGTTTCTAATTATCATTTCACGCCGACCTCTTGCCAGTTTTGATTATTCTTTTGGACATCTTCTGTTTTGACGCCCGGGAGTTTGAGGAGGCATACTCTCTCACCCAGAGAACTGTGGTACCCAATGTCTTGAGAGAGGGGACGCTTTTATTGTCAATCTTTTTGCTTCACTTAACCCGATCTCGACGGACTGGCGGTTCTTAAGTTGGTGTTTGTGGGGAGTATACTCACGACACACCCCTGGGAGGCCCCAGCATTATGTCTCTTGTTGGGTGTCCTATCCTCTAATTGTGGCTCCGTGGTGGATGTGGGGCACATTCGTGAATGAAAGTCTTCCCTCTGGTTTTTATGCTGATGACTCCTGTTCTTCTTATGACTTCTCGGGCTCGTGGCGTGCGCGACCAGGCCCCCAAGTCGGACTGTTTTGGAAGACCGGGCTCTGTAGCCCCTGCTGTATTGGGCACAACCCTAGCTCCTCCTCTGACCCTCCTGACTACTCCCCTCGGCTCCCCTCCTTCTTCTGTGGTTGGGTTAAGCCCTAAGACCCCAGCGGCGACCACCTCGTCCTCTGGTCCGGCTCCGTCTCTCATTGTAAATACGGCGCCTTTTAACCCCTCTCTCCTGGGGGTACTCATCACCGTACCCACCGCGACCGCACTCACACGATCCCTTCCCATACTAATTTGTACCATGCCTTGTTTGGTCCTGCTACATGTACTAAGTACTTTGACCTCCATCATTTGGATTCTACTTCTCCTGATGATTTTTCCCTCCATAGGCACCCTGTTGATTTCGTGGATGCCACTGTAACTTTCAACCCAACCCGTCTCAGTACACGTGTCGTTGCTGCTCCTTCTCAGCATGCAGCTACCCGCTTGGCTGCCTTGTCCTGCATTGGAGAGACCCATGTTCAGGTCTCCAAGAACTCTTAGTTAAACGCCAGTGCTGGCACTATTCTCCTCCCTCACCATTTTGCAACCGCTGTTAGGAATCTAAAGGACTGCCATGAAGATATCAAGTATATCCTTGAAGCCCAGGGCCATTCTGTTCTCCAGGTTGACACGTTTACTCGCCCTCTTCGTGGTCGCCGCCATCAGCCCCTTCGGGATGCGAAAATTACTTTTGATATGAGGATCCTTCCGCCCTCTGTCATTCTTGCTGGTGCCAGATGCTCCGTTCAGGAGTACATTCCCTCTCCTCGGCTCTGTAATAAGTGCTGGAAGTTCCCTCCTATGCTCCAGTACACTCTCTCTCCGTCCCTTGTGTGGTGATGAAGGTCATTCTAAGTCAGAGTCCACTTCTCCCCAGGCTCGCTGCCTCAATTGCAGTGAGGCCCCACCCTACCTTCTCCCGCACGTGTATACATTAAAAGCTTGAGGCAGCCATTTTCAAATTGCAGCACTGGAAACGTTTGTGTTTTCCTGAGGCGAGGCGCCAAGTGCGCTGTCTCCCCCCTTACTCTGGCGTTTCTAATGCTCACGTGTTGCGTGTCATAATTGTGTCAAAGAGGCCTGACAAGAATTTGGTGGTGGGTGGATCTTTAAATGTTGTCTAGGGGAATAGATGATTTTATTTGAGACAAGGGAAAATCAAGGAGTAAGGAAAACAGTCTAGTACAAAGACACAAATTTATATGTATAAGACACACGATAACATATATATAATAGTTTGAACTCCTAACAACCCAAGGTCATTCTGTAGTAATAAAACTCTCAAGCGGGCTCTGGATACCCTATGGCTCACAGTCCCGAACCTGGAACCGTGCACACAGCCACCACATCTATCAACTGGTGACACACAGGGGCCCGGTAGCCTGGTGGATTGCGCGCAGGACTCGTAATTCTGTGGCGCAGGTTCGATTTCCCGCACCAGGCAGACACAAATGAGCAAAGTTTCTTTCACCCTGAATGCCCCTGTTACCTTGCAGTAAATAGGTACCTGGGAGTTAGTCAGCTGTCACGGGCTGCTTCCTGGTGTGTGTGTGTGTGTGTGTGTGTGTGTGTGTGTGTGTGTGTGTGTGTGTGTGTGTGTGTGTGTGTGTGTGTGTGTGTGTGTGTGTGTGTGTGGAGAAAAAAAAAGTAAGTAGTTAGCAAACAGTTGAATGACAGTTGAGAGGCGGGCCGAAAGAGCAAAGCTCATCCCCCCACAAACACAACTAGTGAATACACATATATAAACC
>WNGS01163170.1:224180-235491 GCA_020271785.1 Procambarus virginalis | reverse complement strand
AAAGGCAAAGAACGAGGAGCATTGAAACGCAGGTCCCTCAAACGCTGCTCGAAAGGAAAAGGGAGAATCGAAGCGAATTTTGGTGTGGGAGATTCCCAGGTGAGATATTTAGACAGAACGTTTTGTGCCAGAGATAGGGGAACAGATTAAGGGTGTGCTATCCGGGAGCTGGAAGGTGATATTGTTGGAAACATGAATGATATTATGACGGGAAATGGGAACAAACCCATTATTTGTATTAGTGCAGGGGGTAATGATGTTGGAAGAGTTAGGAGTGAGGAACTAATACAGAGATTCAGGACAGCCATTGAATTAGTTAGGAGCAAGGGAGGAATCCCGATCATATGTGGCATTCTTCAAGAAAGGGAGTGGGAAATGAATGGATGTCGAGGGCACTTGGTGTCAATTGCCGGCTGGAAAGATATTGCAAATCAAATGCAATATCTTTCATAGACAACTGGGAACACTTCTATGGAAGGAATGAAATGTATGCTCGTGATGGGGTGCATCTATCGAGAGCTGGGGTTGTTGCTGTTGCGAACTCGTTGGAAGAAGTGGTTAGAGGTGTTTGTTTGGGTTTAAACTGTTAGTAGATAGAGGTATGGGAATTGATTTGGAGGAAGGAGGTAAAAAAGTATGTGTTTGTGGGAGAAAGGAATTGGCAAAATGATCAGGGAAAGAGAAGGGCCTCAAAATAACAATTCACTTAGGGTATATTACACTAACAGTAGAAGTCTAAGAAATAAAATTAACGAATTAAATGCTCTTGTCTGCACAGAAAAAATAGATATTATTGCACTTACCGAAACGTGGATGAATGTAGATAATAGAGAACTATTAGCTGAATATCAAATAAATGGATTTAAACTATTTCACACAGATAGATATATTAGACGAGGAGGTGGAGTAGCCATATACGTTAGGGACAATTTGAAATGTAGTCTCAAAGAGGGAATCAAAACTGAGCCACACACAGAAACTTTGGATAGAATTAAACGAAAAAGCAAATAATATTATAATAGGAGTTATATATAGGCCACCAAATTTAGACAGAATGGAAGCAAAGCATCTATGGGATGAAATATCTAGGGCATCTAGATCTAACAGTATTATGTCATGGGTGACTTTAATTTTAGTGGAATAAACTGGTTGAACAAAACAGGAATAGTGAAGCAGAAGATTTTCTAGAATTAATTGACGATTGCTTTCTTACGCAACACATTAAGGAACCAACACGGGAAAATAATATTTTAGATTTAGTGTTAACTAACAGGGAAACACAAATTAATGACATCGAAATAGGGAGTGAGCTAGGGAACAGTGATCACAAAGAAATCAGATTTAGCATAGAATGGAATAGACCTGTAGGAGAAAATTCTGTTAAAGTGCCAGATTTTCGAAAAGCTGATTTTAATAGCCTAAGAATTTTTTGGGTCAAATTGATTGGAAAGTCTTGGGTATGGGGTGGGGCCGGTCTTGGAGCGAGACATGAACCCAGCGATAGGTGATGTAAATGGGGATTTCGATGTGGATTCAATATATAACTTATTTAAGAATATTCTAAACAAAGCACAGGAACGTAGTATACCACACAAATTGAATAGATCGATTACTAATGACCCAAAGTGGATAACAAAGAATTTGAAGAACCTTATAGGTAAAAAGAGAGCTTGGTACAAAAGGATTAAAAATGGGGAGGTCACTTTAGAACAGGAATTCGTACAACTGGTTAGAAATGTTAAAAAAAGAGATAAGGAAAGCAAAAAGAAACTATGAAGTTCGTATAGCAGGGCAAGCAAAGACAATCCTAAAGGTTTTTTTCAGTTATATCGAACTAAGACTAGGGAAAGGATAGGTCCATTAAAAACTGAGACAGGTCAAATAACAGATAGTGATGAAGAGATGAGTAGTATTTTTAATAAATATTTTGTATCTGTATTTACTAAAGAGGAACTTAACAATATGCCTTCAGCCGAACAAGTCTATGTGGGTGGGGACGAGGACAGGTTGACGAGTTTAGCAGTTACCAGGGAGGATGTTCTTAAACAAATAGTAAAACTCAAACCAAACAAATCCCCAGGGCCGGATGAAGTGTTTGCCAGGGTGCTGAAAGAATGCAAAGAGGAGCTTGTGACCCACTGTCAATCATATTTAATAAATCAATAGAGTCAGGCAGAGTGCCAGAGTTTTGGAAAGTTGCTAATGTGATACCAGTTTTTAAGAAAGGAGATAGATCACTTGCGTCTAACTATCGACCAATTAGCCTAACGTCTATTGTGGGAAAGTTACTCGAATCTATAATAGCAAATAAAATTCGTCTTCATCTTGAAAACATAAATTAATAATTGAGTCGCAACATGGTTTTATAAATGGCCGTTCATGTTTAACAAATTTGTTATCTTTTTATTCTAGCATAGTTGAGGCAGTTGATAGTGGTAAGGATTGTGATGTTGTGTACCTTGACTTTAGCAAAGCTTTTGATACAGTGCCACATGAAAGGACTGATTAAAAAGATAGAGGCTCATGGTATTGGGGTGCTATATTAAGCTGGATTAGGGCATGGCTATACCAAAGAAAACAGAGAGTTAGTATAAATGGAGTCAAGTCAGAGTGGGAAAATGTTGTAAGTGGAGTGCCTCAAGGCTCTGTCTTGGGACCTCTGTGTTTATAATATATAAATGATTTAGATTCAGGTTTGAGTAGCAACATTTGCAAATTTGCCGATGATACGAAAATCGGTAGGGAAATTAATTCGGAGGAGGACTCACTATCACTTCAAGTTGATCTAGATAGGGTTTTGAAATGGTCAAAGGATTGGCAGATGCAGTTTAATGCTGATAAATGTAAAGTTCTGAGGCTAGGTAACGATGATAGAGTTACAAGATACGAGCTAGATGGTGTTGAGATTGCGAAGTCGGATTGCGAAAGGGATCTGGGAGTTATGATTAGTAAGAATTTAAAACAAAAGGATCAATGCATGAATGTTCGTAATAAGGCAAATCGGACACTCGGATTTATTAATCGCAGCGTTAGTAACAAGACACCTGGTGTGGTTCTCAAGCTATATCTTGCTCTAGTTAGGCCCCATTTAGATTATGCAGTTCAGTTTTGGTCGCCATATTATAGAAAGGATATAAATTCACTTGAACGTGTCCAGCGTAGGATGACTAAGTTAATTCCCCAAATTAGAAATCTTTCATATGAAGAAAGATTAACTAAGCTTATGTTGCATTCACTGGAAAGGCAAAGAGTTAGGGGTGACATGATAGAGGTATACAAGTGGATGAACGGACATAACAAAGGGGATATTAATAGGGGTATTAAAAGTATCAACACAAGACAGAACACGAAACAATGGGTATAAATTAGATAAGTTTAGATTTAGGAAAGACTTGGGTAAATACTGGTTCAGTAACAGGGTTGTTGATTTGTGGAACCAATTGCCGCGTAACATTGTGGAGGAGGGGTCCCTCGATTGTTTCAAGCTTGGGTTGGACATGTATATGAGCGGGATTGGGTGGTTATAAATAGGAGCTGCCTCGTATGGGCTAATGGGCCTTCTTCAGTTACCTTTATTCATATGTTTATGTTCATATGTGCTTCGTCCCCCATTTATCCCCTATGTACGCCCCTTGTTTTTACCTTTATCACCTGACCTTGTACGGGTATAAATCAACGAGTCCTGTAATTTCATTTCACTTGAGAATGAACCATGGAGGTTCGAAACGTTGTGCAAATTGTATAAATAAGTGTAATACATTCTATAGTAATTCACTTTTTTCTTCACCTTGAAATAACGAAAATGAGTTTTGGAGAACTCCTCTTTCAGCTAAGCCCTGATGCTAGGAAAATAGTTAGAGGGATAGAAGCCCTAAACCAGAAGATAGTAAATACTGAATATATGAAATACTGAACTGATAGTATTTACTGATAGTAAATACTGAAAATGAAAATGTCTGAAAATGTTCGTTTGTTCAAAATCGCTAATCTCCGAAAGTTTTTCAGCGATTGCGTTGAATTTTTCACACAATGTTCCATTTGCATCCGGCCAGGTTTATATGTACATACTATATTGATGTCACGTCCGTGACGGTAAAAAAAACATGCTTTTTCTGAAAAACTAGGTTTTTCATGTGAGGAAAATCTTTGAAACTTCTTTACCGATTGCTTTGAAATTTTGACACAACATTATATTCAAATATGCACGTCTTTTTACATATATACTATATACATGCCTCACCTATGACAGGAAAAAAACATGCTTTTTTTGAAAAACAGTGCCATCTGTTGGACATAAGAGCAACACACGCTGTAATCTCCGAAAGTTCTTCATCGATTGCTTTGAAATTTTGACACCACGTTGCATTCGAATAGGTGCATGGTTTTATATACCTACTATATTGATACCATTTTAGTGGCAGGTAGAAACATCCGTTTTTGATAAACAGCGCCATCTGTTGCACTTAATAGCAACATGCACGCTAAACTAAATATGTCCCGAAGTCTATTTCAATGTTCTTGATTGCATTGATAAATTTTTTTCATAGATTTCGATTTATTATATTTTTTTCTGAATTATTTTGTGTGACATTGTGTTGGAATTGAGCTGTGTTGTTTACCATACCGTTCATTTTGTAAGTATAAGTATAAGTATAGGGAGCCGGTCGGCCGAGCGGACAGCACGCTGGACTTGTGATCCTATGGTCCTGGGTTCGATCCCGGGCGCCGGAGAGAAACAATGGGCAGAGTTTCTTTCACCCTATGCCCCTGTTACCTAGCAGTAAAATAGGTACCTGGGTGTTAGTCAGCTGTCACGGGCTGCTTCCTGGGGGTGGAGGCCTGGTCGAGGACCGGGCCGCGAGGACACTAAAAAAAAAGCCCCGAAATCATCTCATGATAACCTCAAGATAGGTGCCGCAACTGTGACAGGTATAACTATGCTTTTCTTAAAAAATAGGTAAGGGGGGGGGTGGACAGGTAGAGAGGTAAGGGGGTGGTCAAGTAAGGGGGAGGACCGGTGGAGAGGTAGGGTGGTGGACAGGTGGAGAGGACAGGAGTGGCAGACGGGCCTGGCAATGTTGTGGACGGGTCGAGAGGACGACGACGGCTGGTGTGTAGAGGACAGATGATTGGATAGGTAGAGAGATGATAGGTAGACAGATGATAGGATAGGTAGATAGACGAGGACGATAAGGGTGAAGTAATAAGGAGGGGACTGTACGCACCTAGTTGTACCACCGGGGGTTGAGCTCTAGCTCTTTGGTCCCGCCTCTCAACCGTCAATCAACTGGTGACAGTTTCCTGAGCCTACTGGGCTCTATCACATATACACTTGAAACTGTATATGGAGTCAGCCTCCACCACATCACTGCCTAATGCTTTCCACCTGTTAACTACTCTGACACTGAAAAAGTTCTGTCTAATGTCCCTGTGGCTCATTTAGGTACTCAGTTTACACCTGTGTCCCCTTGTTCGCATACCACCCGTGTTAAGCAGTTTATCTTCATCTTTATCTACACTGTCAATTCCTCTGAGAATTTAGTAGGTAGTGATCATGTCTCCACTTTCTCTTCTGTCTTTCAGTGTCTTGAGGCGCATTTCACGCAGCCTTTCCTCGTAACTCATGCCTCTTAGTTCTGGGACTAGCCTAGTGGCATAGCTCTGAAATTTTTCCAGCTTCGTCTTATGCTTGACAAGGTACGGGCTCCATGCTGGGGCTGCATACTCCAGGATTGGTCTTACATATGTGGACCACGAAAACTTAAGATAGATAACATACCAATAGACTATGTCTCTTCTTTCAAATACCGTGGTGTCTCTGTCCCTTGTACCTCAACTGCAGTCAATAAGTTACACCAACAATGTAGGGACAGACTCAAGGCTCTCAGAACTGTAGTGGGATACAGCCCTAAATACGGTGTTAATAATATTAGAATAGTAAAAATGATATACTTAACATATATAAGGTCTCTGATAGACTATCATGCACCAGCTTTATTCCTGCAAAATTGCAAAACTATTGATAGACTGGAAAAAATGCAAAATGAAGCATTCAGAATTATAATTGGCTTTCCTATAACTACCAAAGTTCTCAATATGCGGAAAGAATTAAATGTGCTTAGCATTAGAGATAGAATATTTAAAATCAGTCTTATGATGGGACTAAAGCTTGTGCGTGATAACAAAAACAACATTGTGTCAGTTGCACTGTTAGAACACTTACGAAATGGAATCAGTGAGTTTAAATGGATTCAAAGAACAGCCACTCATATTAAAATGATGCGACTGCACGATGTATATACAGATGAAAGAGTACAGCACTTCCTTCCACCCTGGCAGATAGTACCTTTTGACATCCTGACCCCTGCATACCCCACCAAGAAAATAATCGCAAACAACCCTCATGCTCAGCTTGCTGCTAAATTAAGCACCATAGAACACAATCACAATATACAAACTGAAAACAACATAACACAGACCATATACACTGACGGATCACTCAATACAGCTACAGGGAGGGCAGGAAGTATTGCTCATCAGCCCGATGGCAGCACAATTCAAAGGAATATACGAATTAGTAACTGGGCATCGACAATGCAAGCTGAGTTCATAGCACTCGAAATTATTGACACCACTGAAGTAGACAGCTTAATTATTTCCGACTCCCTTTCCTCACTACGAGCAATAAACAGTTTGCAATTACGTAATAACGTGCTTGTCTCAGAATCCAGACATAGATATATAAGCATGCTTAGCAAAGGGTAAATATAAAAAGTTGTGGATTCCTTCTCACATTGGCCTGCAGGAACATGATAAAGTTGACGCCCTTGCTAAGGCTGCAGTAATAAAGACAGTATTGAACGGAATGTTGAGTTGTCAAATAGATCCCTCAAAAGTGTCATTAGACGAGAACTCCTGGATGGATTTGAAGAAAGTAGAACAGTGAAAACTGGAATCAGCAGGTCCATTTTGTTATCAGAATGAAGTAAAACGTGTGTATGGGGCAAGTAACAAAGTCAGTAGACTAACAGATGTTGTCATAGCTCGTATAAGACTTGGCTACAAGTATCTCTGGCAGTTCGGCTTGTATAGGGATCTAGATGAAGTAAAGTGTAAAGTGTGTGGACAAAGACAGGGACACACACTCGTACACTATATCTTGGATTGCAGTAAAATTGAGCTTTATAGATATAATCTAAGCTCACGCTGTATGATATGGCAACCTATCTTATTACCATGGATAAAATACTGAAAATTTTGCGTTGTATCCATATTTCGCTCCCAGTACATAAATGACATATGAGATTGAGAAACTCAGCATTGTGAAGACTAATAATAAACAGAAGCTCCCCTATGACTGTAAATCTCCATTGGTCCAACAATTATGTATTAACGATAAGACCTTCCCTTAATGTAATGACTTACTGGAAATATATAGCTCTTGAAATAGAACATTCTCTGTAACTAGCTGACATGTAACTAAAAGGTGTGAAGGATAGATGAAATTGTTTATGTAATAATTTAAGATGAGGTCTGATAAAGACCTTTTGTGCCCTCTGTAATGCTTTTTGCGCTACCGCTCACAGGATGAGTATGGGGTGCACAATAAACTAGCAGCCTCCAACGGCAACAATCAAACAAAATGTGTGATAAACAAGGGCCTGAATGATTCCTTACACTAAGATTCCTGAAGGGAGTTGTGATGTATTAGCCAGGCCCTCGCATACGCCGCAGATGCCCATATCTTTTTACGTACGCTTCATGAGGCAGAATTGGTGTGATATCAACTCCTATATATTTCTCTCGTCCGTTTCACGGGAAGAATTTATTCTCCCATTTGGTATCTTGTGTATGCCTCCTGGTGTTCCAATGTTAGTTTCATTACCTTACATTACTCGGGTTGAACTTTAGTAGCCAGTTGTTGGACCATTAATTCAGCTTGTCTAGGTCATTAGGTAGCTTCATACTATCTTCCTCGACTTAATCCTCCTCATAATCTTTGCATAATCAGCAAACAATGAGAGCTAACAATTCGTTGTCCTTTTAGGAGGCATCATTTTACATCATATCATGACAAACTGTATAGGCTCAAGGGACTGTCCTGTGGGACTCCACTGTTGATGTCTCGCCCATCTGAGACCTCAACCCTCAGAGTGACTCGGTGTCGTCTGATACCTTATGTACTCCCTTATCCAATGGAGTACCTTCCTTTCATCCAGCCTGCATCTCCAGCTTTTTCACTAGACTCTTGTTTAGTACTGATAACGGCTGGAGTGAAAGGGAAGATGACTACTCCATTGGATAGGAGACACTAAGTAATCAGAAACACGAGTCACTGACTGGGTATGACGGTCTCTAGATTGGCGAAGATTGCTCACTAATTGGTGTCCCCTAAAGGATCATGTCCTGGACTATACAGTTTGAGCGAATATAAGGAACTCACAGAGACGTAGCAGACAATTTTGTTCCTCTCTTGTTTGCTGATGATGCACAGATTATGGGGAGGATTAAGTCGGAGGAAGATAGTAATGAAGCTACAAAACCTAACAAGCGAATGATGGTTACTAAAGTTTAAACCCGAGTAATGTAAGGGTAATGAAATTAAGTCGTTGAACAGGAGCCAGACACAAGATACCAAATGGGAGAAAAGTTCTCATGAAACGGACAGAGAGAGAAGATCTAGTGAGGATATACACCATTCTTACCTCCTGAAGCTCACGTAAAAAAATAACATCTGCGGCGGCATGCGAGGCTGGCTAACACACAAACTCCCTTCAGGAACCTGTTAAGGAATCATTCAGGCCCTTGTTTATCACACATTTTGTTTGATTGTTGCCGTTGGAGGCTGCTAGTTTATTGTGCACCCCATACTCATCCTGTGAGCGGTAGCGCAAAAAGCATTACAGAGGGCACAAAAGGTCTTTATCAGACCTCATCTTAATTATTACATAAACAATTTATCTATCCTTCACACCTTTTAGTTACATGTCAGCTAGTTACAGAGATGTTCTATTTCAAGAGCATATATTTCCAGTAAGTCATTATACATTAAGGGAAGGTCTTATCGTTAATACATAATTGTTGGACCAATGGTATTACAGTCATGGGGAGCTTCTGTTATTATTAGTCTTCACATGCTGAGTTTCTCAATCTCATATTCATTTAGTACTGGAGCGGAATATGGATACAAACGCAAAAATTTCAGGTTTTTATCCATGGTAAAAGAAGGGTTGCCATATATACAGCGTGAGCTTAGATTTATATCTAAATAGCTCAATTTTACTGCAATCCAGATTTAGTGTACGACGGGTGGTCCCTGTCTTTGTCCACACACTTACACTTTACTTCATCTAGATCCCTATACAAGCCGAACTGCCAGAGTACTTGTAGCCAAGTCTTTATTACGACTTGAGCCCATACACATGTTTTACTTCATTCTGATTAAACAATGGACTGCTGATTCCAGTTTCACTGTTCTACTTTCTTCAAATCCATCCAGGAGTTCCGTCTAATGACACTTTTGAGGGATCTATTTGACAACTCAACATTCCGTTCAATACTGTCTTTATTACTGCAGCCTTAGCAAGGGCGTCAACTTTATCATGTTCCTGCAGGCCAATGTGAGAAGGAATACAATTTTATATTTACCCTTTTGCTAAGCATGCTTATATATATCTATGTCGGATTCTGAGACAAGCACGTTATTACGTAATTGAAACTGTTTATTGCTCGTAGTAGGAAAGGGAGTCGGAAATAATTAAGCTGTCTACTTCAGTGGTGTCAATAATTTCGAGTGCTATGAACTCAGCTTGCATTGTCGACGCCCAGTTACTAATTCGTATATTCCTTTGAATGTGCTGCCATCGGGCTGATGAGCATCAACTTCCTGCCCTCCCTGTAGCTGTATTGAGTGATCGTCAGTGTATATGGTCTGTGTTATGTTGTTTCAGTTTGTATATTTGATGTGTTCATGGTGCTTAATTTAGCGCAAGCTGGAGCATGAGGGTTGTTTGCGATTATTTTCTTGGTGGGGTATGCAGGGTCAGGATGTCAAAAGGTACTATGCCAGGTGGAAGGAAGTGCTGTACTCTTTATTGTATATACATCGTGCAGTCGCATCATTTTATATGAGTGGCTGTTCTTTGAATCATTTAGACTCACTGTTCCATTTCGTAAGTGTTCTAACAGGCAACTGACACAATGTTTTTTTGTTATCACGCACAAGCTTTAGTCCCATCATAAGACTGATTTAAATATTCTATCTCTAATGCTAAGCAATTTAATTCTTTCGCTATTGAGACTTTGGTAGTTATAGGAAAGCCAATTTAATTCTGAATGCTTCGAGTTTTGGCATTTTTTTCCAGTCTATCCAATTATTGCTTTTGGCAATTTTGCAGGATAAAGGCTGGGGTGCATGAATAGTCTATCAGGACCCTTATATATGTTAAGTATCAATTTTTACTATTCTAATATTATTAACACCGTATTTAGGGCTGTATCCACATACAGTTCTGAGAGCCTTGAGTGTCTACACTTGTTGATGTAACTTATTGACTGCAGTTGAGGTACAAGGGACAGAGACACCACGGTATTTGAAAGAAGAAAATAGTCTATGGTATGTTATACTATCTTAAGTTTTCGTGGTCCACATATGTAAGAACAATCTGGAGTAGCGCCCCAACATGGAACCCGTACTTGTCAACATAAGACGAAACTGAAAAATTAAGAGCTATGCCATAGTAGTCCAGACATAGAGGCAGAGTACGAGGGAAAGGCTGTGGGAAATGGACCTCAACGACCACTGAAAGACAGAAGAGAAAGTGGAGACATGATCATTACTCTAAATTCTCGAGGATTGACAGGTGTAAAAGATAAGATAACTGTTTAACAGGAGGGGATGCGAACAAGGGGACACTGTGAAACTGAGTACCTAAATGAGCCACAGGACATTAGACAGAAACTTTCAGGTCAGAGAGTACAGGTGGAAAGGCATTAGGCAGTGATGTGGTGGAGGCGACTCCATATACAGTTTCAAGTGAGATGTGATACAGTCCCAGTAGGCTCAGGAATCTGTCATCCAGTTGAATTGACCGGGTGAGAGGAACTAGGAGACCACAACCAGTAGCTAGAGCTTCAACCCCCGATGGTACCAAGCTGTAGGTGAGTACAGTCCCCTCGCTATATTACTTCACACCTTATCGTCCTGCGTCTCACTACCTATCCAATAATAAATATCAATCCTGTCACCTATTTTCGTCATTATAATCATTGCTTATCATATCTTATATACGATGATATCCCAATCATCTGT
>WNGS01163170.1:182677-195279 GCA_020271785.1 Procambarus virginalis | reverse complement strand
TGACTGTTGCTCTGCACTCTTTGACCATTGCTCTACACTCTGTTTGATCCTCTGCTTCCTGACTGTGGCTCTGCCCCTGACCGTTGCTCTGCACTCCTTACCGTTGCTCTGCACTCCTTACCGTTCTCTGCACCCTTACCGTTGCTCTGTACCCTGATCATTGCTCTGCAGCCTGACCGTTGCTCTGCTCCCTGACTATGCTCAGTAGCATGACCGTTGCTCTACACCCTGATGTTGCTCTGCACTCCTTACCGTTGCTCTGCACCCTTACCGTGCTCTGTACCCTGATCATGCTCTGCAGCCTGACCGTTGCTCTGCTCCTGACCATTGCTCAGTAGCATGACCGTTGCTACACCCTGACTGTTCTCTGCACCCTGACCATTGCTCTGCATCTTGACTGTTGCTCTGCACCTAGTAGTAGGGATGACAGTCCCAGCATCCCTTTTTTCGGGCAAGAGGACGCTGGACTGTCGGGGATTTCAAGTAAATTTGGCCAGTCAATCAATTTGGAATTAAGGAATCTTATGAGGAAAATAATTTCTGAGATTTTAGAAGTTGTTAGAGTTTTTTTGAGGAAATAAGTAGGAAAATCTTATAGAAAAAAAATAAAAAAAATCGTTTTGTTTGATTTTTTTTTTTTTTACATTAGGTACATCTGCAGTAGGCAGCTAACCTAGACATATGAAGTGGAGTACAGTGGTCAAAAAAGCTAACTAGTTGATGCTAAGAAATCCCCATAACACAGGATGGTTAGTATACAGAGGCATGTGATAAGCAGTCTGCACTGGCAGACTTGGATGCATTTTGAGGATATAACACAACAACAAAGATTGGATAAGGTAGCAGTGGTAATACAAGTCCCCATCTCGCAGGATGGTTAGTCATACAGGGCATGTTTTAATAGCCTGTACTGGCAAATTTTGGGTACACTGTGAGGATATCTTCAAGAATACGAGAGTGAATAAAGTAACTGCAAAGCTCCAGGTACCTCGAGTCACACAGTTTCCAGATAAACTCTACAGATAAATTTTGCCTATTTTCCAAATCTCACATTTTTTTTTCAAGACCATTTTCTGAGAAAATGTTCACAGAAGTTTTGTTAAGGAAAAAACAAACATAGCCACAACTTTTAGTTTTATATGCATTTAAGACCAAAAATTAGTCAGAAACCAGTTTAAGGTCAAAATTTATTAGAATCCAGTTGTAGACAGAAATTCGTCAGAGTCCAGTTTATGCCTGAAAATAATCAGAGTCCAGTTTTAGTCTGAAAAATTAACAGAGTCCAGTAATGACCGAAAATTAGGAAGAGTTCAATTTATACCCTAAAATAATCTGAGTCCCATAAAAGACCGAAAATTAGTCAGAGTCCAGTTTGTGCCAAAAATATTCAGAGTCCTGTAATCTACGAAAATTAACCAGAGTCCAGTTTATACCCAAAATAATCAGAGTCTAGTTCATACCCAAAATTAATCAAAGTCCAATTGAAGACCCAAATTTGTCAGAGACTGCATTTTCGCTACAAATAGCCCTATTTAGCCTAATTTTTACTGTCATACTTCAGATGTAATAAATCAAATTGAGTCAGTAAGCAAGTTCTAGCTCCTGTTCCGCCTTAACCCCCACTCATAACATCTTCACTAACAGTCCAATCCCCCTGAAATTTTAAACTACTATATTGAAACGTAGTACAATACGACAATTTAGTTACCGAGCTCCAGCTCTCGTCCCCCACCTTACTTCCCTCTCACGTCTTTGTAATATCCTATCAAATTCCCTGAAATTTATACCCTCTGTATTTCTAACATAGTAAATAGGATCCAAACAATTATCAAACTCTAGCTCTTGTCCCCCACTTAGTTCAATTGTACAAGTTCTTTATTAACAGACCAATTTCCCGAAATTTATACCCTCTGTATTTCAGACGCAGTAGAATAAGATCAAGTCAGTTACCGAGCTCCAGCTCATGTCCCCCACCTTAGTTCATTTGTACAAGTTCTTTAGTAACAGACTAATTTTCCCTGAAATTTGTAACTGCGGTATTTTCAGACATAGTAAAATGGTCCGAACAATTACCAAACTCTAGCTCGTCCACTGCTTTAGCTCATTTGTACATGTTCTTTACTATCAGACCAATTCCCCTGAAATTAAGATCACTGTATTCTACGTAGTAAAATAAATCAAGACATTAACCGAGTTTCAGCTCATGTCTTCCACCTTAGTTCAATGTTCATCAAATTATTTCAGATCAAGCCCCTCTCCAGTCTATCAAAAGTTAACATCATGACCTTAATACCTTGTTGTACTCAGCTGTGTAATATTCACACGGCCATATAACACCTACCTTCAATACCTTTTGCTTACCCAAGTAAGCAATAATTACACGGTCAAAAAATCGCACCTTACCCTTTCCCTTCCTTACCTTCTCATCCCTTACCTTCCCTTCCTTACCTTCTCAGCCTTACCTCCCTTCCGTACTCCCCCAACACCTTCACCCTCATCCCCACTCCCCCCTACCCCCCCCCCCCACCTCCCCCCCCTCCCCCCCTCATCTCACCCCTTACCTCTCCCTTCATCTCTCCCATTTCCCAACTTATCCAAACCTTTAATAATCCTACTGTATTTATATATTTTCTCTATATTCACTGTGTTATTCGCATTCTCTTCATGTTTTCTGTGTTCACTCCATGTTCTACAGCATGGTCAGTTCATATTTTTTTCACCAGTTTTCTCCATTTTTCTCTGTTTTCTGTCATTTTCCCCAAATGTTCACGGTGTTCTTTGTCATGTTTTCATGTACATCATATGTTCTCTGTACAACTTTTATACTCAATATTCATGCTCTCAATGTTCTTAGCTTGTTCTTCACATGTTCAGTGTTCATTCTTTGTATTCCCTATGTTTCTTATCATGTCTTCATGTACTCTGTAAGTCCATATTCCCTGCATGTTCACTGGGTTCATCAACTTTCTTTTCTTTCTTTCTGTGTTC
Source organism: Procambarus virginalis (assembly GCA_020271785.1). Lineage (NCBI taxonomy): Eukaryota > Metazoa > Arthropoda > Malacostraca > Decapoda > Cambaridae > Procambarus > Procambarus virginalis. The sequence continues at coordinate 192,291 of WNGS01163170.1, read as the reverse complement.
TTTGTCATGTTCCCCATATGTTCTCTGTGTTCACCGTATTCTCTTACATATTCTTTAAAATCAAATGTACCAATACATTCTTTTCTTAACGTTCCTTAACTAAAATCATTCGCCAATCAACTAAAAACATAGTCACTTTCGTCATTTCTCAGCTAACTTTATCCATCGTCAATGAACTAAAAATAGGCAGAATTAACCTCGTTCAACACCGTTCTTAACTAAAATTACCTTTCTCTTAGCTAAAAATTGTCAAAGGAAACTTTCCAATACTATTCATAATTAACTTTATCCATCGTCAATCAACTGAAAATAGTCAAGTGTAGACTCTTTCCAACACTGTTCTTAACTAAAGTAACCTTTCACTTCGCTAAAATAATCAAATGGAACATCGTTCTACACTTTTGTAACTAACAGTATACCTCAATGAGTAAGAAAAATAGTCAAAGGTACTCTTTGAGACGCCAAAGACACTCTCAGTGACACCAAAGTTACTCTTCGAGAAATCAAAGACACTCTTTGATACATCAAGGACACAATCAAGACAACTCAAAATCGTCAAAATACTACTCATGTCCACAAAAGTTAATCTCAGGCATCTTCATCCGTAAAAGTTATACTCAGAGATGTCTAAAGTTATTCTCAGAGACATCAAAGTTATTCTCAGAGACATTAGAGTCATCAAAAGTTATTCTCAGAGTTATCCAAAGATATTCTCATGTCCACAAAAGATGTTCTCAGAGCTATCAAAAGTTAATCTCAGACATCTTCGTCCATAAAAGTTATTCTCAGAGACATCTAAAGTTATTCTCAGAGACATCAAAGTTATTCTCAGAGACATCAGAGTCATCAATAGTTATTCTCAGAGCTACCAAAAGTTATTCTCAGTCATCAAAAGTATTCCCAGAGTCATCAAAGTTATTCCAAGGGACATTAAAAATTAATCTCAGTCATCAAAGGTATTCTCTAAAACATCAAAATTATTCTAAGACATCAAAAGTTAATCTCATTACTATCAACGTTTTTCTGTAAGATATCTTCGCTCGGCAAAGTTATTCTCAGAGTCATCAAAGTTATTCTCTAAGTCATCAAACTTGTTCTCAAAGTCATCAAAGTTAATCTCTAAGTCATCAAAGTTAATCTCTAAGTCACCTTTATTCATCAGAGAAACTTTCCAAAATAGCTTCACTCATCAAAGTTATTCTCTATGTCATCAAAGTGCGCTCTGAGCTATCAAAATATTCTCATGTTCTCAAAAGTCATTCTCAAAGACGTCAAAGATATCTCAGAGGCATCAAAGGTAATCTCTAACTCACTTTCGTTCATTAAAGTTATTCTCTAAGTCATCAAAGTTGTTCTCTAAGACATCAAAGTCATTCTCAGAGTCATCACAAGGTACTCTCATATCCTCAAAGTTAATCTCTAAGTCGTCAAAGTTAATCTCAGAGCTAACAAAAGTTGTTCTCTAGGACATAAAAGTTATTCTCTAAGTCATAAAAGTTAAACCCAGAGACATTAAGAATTCATCTCAGTCATCAAAAAGATAATCTCAGTCATCAAATGTTATTCTCTAAGTAACCTTTCGTTCATCAGAGAAGCTTTCTAAGATATCTTCGTTCATCAATGTTGTTCTCTAAGACACATTCGATCATCAAAGAAACTCTCCTTCTTCCATCAAGTTATTCTCAAAGACATCAATGTTGTTCTCTAAGACATCTTCAGTCATAAAATTTCTCTCCAAATTATAACTAGTTCAGCTTTTCATATCAAACCTGCACTTCTGTTAAATATATTTTCTTAGTCACATTACCTTAAAACTGTTCTCTGAACACACTGCATAAACCTACCTAACCTATCCTCCCCACCTAATGTTACTTACATAACATAACGTTCCTAACCTAACCTAGCTTACCTAACCTAACCTATCTTAACGTAACCTAACTTACCTAACCTACCTATCCTAACTTAACTAACCTACCTATCCTAACTTTACTAACCTAACCTAACCTAACTTAAATTGCATAACCTAACCTAACTTACCTAAAATAACCTAACTTACCAATTCTAGCTTACCTAACCCAACCAAACTTACCTAACCTACCTATCCTAACTTAACTTGCATAACCTAACCTAACCTAACCTAACATACCTAACCTAACTTACCTATCCTCATTTACCCAACCTAACCTAACCTAACTTACCCAACATAACCTAACTTACCCAACCTAACCTAACCTAACTTAACATAAATTACCTAACTTAACCTAACCTATCCTAACTTACCTAACCTAACCTAATTTACATTACCTTACCTAACTTACTTATCCTAACCTAACTTACCTAACCTACCTCTCCTTACTTAACTAACCTAACCTAACTTGCATAACCTAACCTAACCTAGCCGAACCTAACTTACCTAACCTAACTTACCCAACCTAACTTAACCTAACCTAACTTAACATAAATTTCCTAACTTAACCTAACCTAACTTAACCTAACCTAGCTTACCTATCCTAACTTACCCTTACTTAACCTAACTTACCTTACCTTACCTAACTTACCTATCCTAACTTAACTTACCTAACCTAACTTAACCTAACTTGCCTAACCTAACTTACCTATCCTAACTTACCTAACCTAACCTAACTTAACGTAACCTAACATAACCTAACTTACATAACTTAACGTACCCAAACTGACATAACCTAACTTACCTAGTCAAACTCACGCAACAAGACATGACCTAACTTACATAAATATTCCTGCTTGTCTTTTTGTTTTTCATCAATCAATGTCTCATATTCATTTGTTCGTTTCAATAGTTAATTTCTCATATGGTCATTTACGCATTTCAAGTGCTATTTGTTAAAGATTGGATGTTTATGCATTTCAAAGGATTTTTGTTATATATGGGCATTTACTCGTTTCAAGGGTTAATTTCTCATATCGTTATTTTTGCATTTCAAGGGTTATTTGTTATAGTTCATCAAGTTGCTCATAAGTTGTATTTATTATGTTTGTTATAATTGTTCTTCTTTCCCCCCCCCCCTTAAACCTCTTTAATCTTAGTGTATTCATTATGTAGGTTATCATTTGTTCTTATTCCCTAATCCTTTACCATAACTTTCAGATGTAGTTTATTTGTTTATTGTGTTTTGACGTATTTGTTGAATATATTATCATTATCCTAACCTTTCAGATGTAGTTTTGTTTCTCCTTTTTGTATATTTTACCCAACCCAAGTTAGGTTATGTTAAGTTAGGTAATTTATGTTAAGTTAAGCTAGGTTAGGTTAAGTTAGGTTGGGTAAGTTAGGTTAGGTAAGTTAGGTTAGGCTAGGTTAGGTTAGGTTATGCCAGTTAGGTTAGTTTAGTTAAGTAAGGATAGGTAGGTTAGGTAAGTTAGGTGTCCGTGGGTGTCCAGGGTCCCCGTGGTGGCCAGAGTCCCCGTGGTGGCCAGGGTCCCTTGTGGTTGCTAGGGTCCCCTTGGTGGCCAGGGTCCCGTGGTGGCCAGCCTCCCCCGTGGCCAGGGTCCCCGTGGTGGCCAGGGTCCCTGTGGTGGCCAGGATCGCCGTGGTGGCCAGGGTCCCAGTAGTGGCCAGGGTCCCCGTGATGGCCAGGGTCCCATTGGTGGCCAGGCTCCCCGTGGTGGCCAGGGTCCCCGTGGTGGCCAGGCTCCCCGTTGTGGCCAGGCTCCCCGTGATAGCCAGGTTCCCGTTGTGGCCAGGGTCCCCGTGGTAGCCAGGGTCCCAGTAGTGGCCAGGGTCCCCGTGATGGCCAGGGTCCCATTGGTGGCCAGGCTCCCAGTGGTGGCCAGGGTCCCCGTGGTAGCCAGCTCCCCTTGGTGGCCAGGCTTTCCGTGGTGGCCAGGCTCTCCGTGGTGGCCAGGCTCTCCGTGGTGGCCAGGCTCTCCGTAGTGGCCAGGCTTTCTGTGGTGGCCAGGCTCCCCGTGGTGGCCAGGGTCCCCGTGGTGGCATGGCTCCCAGTGGTGGCATGGCTCCCAGTGGTGGCCATGGTCCCCGTGGTGGCCAGGCTCCAAGTGGTGGCCAGCGTCCCCGTGGTGGCCATGGTCCCCGTGGTGGCCATGCTCCCCGTGGTGGCCACGGTCCCAGTTGTGGCCAGCGTCCCCGTGGTGGCCAGGCTCCCCGTGGTGGCCACGGTCCCAGTTGTGGCCAGCGTCCCCGTGGTGGCCAGGCTCCAAGTGGTAGCATGGCTCCGAGTTTTGGCCAGGCTACCCGTGGTGGCCAGGCTCCAGTGTGGGGCATGGCTCCCCATGGTGGCCAGGCTCCCTGTGGTGGCCAGGGTCTCCGTGGTGGCCAGGGTTCCCGTGTTGGCCATGTTCACCGTGGTGGCCAGGGTCCCAGTGGTGGCCAGGGTCCCCGTGATGGCCGGGGTCCCAGTGGTGGCCAGGGTCTCCGTGGTGGCCAAGCTCTCCGTGGTGGTATGGCTCCCAGTGGTGGCCAGGGTACCGTGGTGCCCAGGGACCCCGTTGTGTCCAGGCTCCCCTTAGTGGCCAGGGTGCCTGTGGTGGTCAGGGTCCCTTTGGTGGCCAGGGTCCCCGTGGCGGCCAGGCTCCCCTTAGTGGCCAGGGTGCCTGTGGTGGTCAGGGTCCCCGTGGTGGCCAGGGTCCCAGTGGCGGCCAGTGTCCCCGTTGTGGCCAGGGTCCCCGTGGTGGCGAGGGTCCCCGTGGTGGCCAGGGTCCCCGTGGTGGCCAGGGTCCCCGTGGTAGCCAGGGTCCCAGGGTCCCAGTAGTGGCCAGGCTCCCAGCGGTGGCCAGGTTCCCAGTGGTGGCCAGGGTCCCCGTGATGGCCAGGGTCCCAGTGGTGGCATCGCTCCCAGCGGTGTTTAGGCTCCCCGTGGTGGCCAGGCTTCCAGTGGTGGCCAGGGGTCCTCGAGGTTGCCAGGGTCCCAGTGGTGGCCAGAGTCCCCGTGGTGGCCAGGGTCCCCGTGGTGGCCAGGGTCCCAGTGGTGGCCAGGGTCCCAGTGGTGGCCAGGCTCCCAGTGGTGGCCAGGCTCCCAGTGGTGGCCAGGGTCTCCGTGGTGGCAGGGTCCACGTGGTGGCCAGGCTCCCAGTGGTGGCCATGGTCCCTGTTGTGGCCAGGGTTCCCGTAGTGGCCAGGTTCCCAGTAGTGGCCAGGCTCCCCGTGGTGGCCTGGTTCTTAGTAGTGGCATGGCTCCCAGTGGTGGCCAGGGTCCCCGTTGTGGCCAGGGTCTCAGTGGTGGCCAGGGTCCCAGTGGTGGCCAGAGTCCCCGTGGTGGCCAGGGTCCCCGTGGTGGCAAGGCTCCCAATGGTGGCCATGCTCCCCGTGGTGGCCAAGGTCCCAGTGGTGGACAGGGTCCCCGTGATAGCCGGGGTCCCAGTGGTGGCCAGGGTCTCCGTGGAGGCCACGCTCTCCGTGGTGGCCAGGGTCCCAGTGGTGGACAAGGTTTCCGTGGTGGCCAGGGTCCCAGTAGTGGCCACGCTCTCCGTGGTGGCCAGGTTCCCAGTGGTAGCATGGCTCCCAGTAGTGGCCAGGGTCCCCGTGGTGGCTATGCACCCCGTGGTGGCCAGGGTCCCAGTCGTGGCCAGGTTCCCCGTGGTGGCCAGGGTCCCCGTGGTGGCTATGCTCCACGTGGTGGCCAGGGTCCCAGTGGTGGCCAGGGTCCCCGTGGTGGCCGTGGTCCCAGTGGTGGCCAAGGTCCCCGTGGTGGCCAGGGTCCCCGTGGTTGCCAGGGTCCCGGTGGAGGCCAGGGTCCCCGTGGTGGCCAGGGTCCCCGTGGTGGCCAAGCTCTCCGTGGTTGCATGGCTCCCAGTGATGGCCAGGGTACCGTGTTGGCCAGGGACCCCGTGGTGGCCAGGCTCCCCGTGGTGGTCAGGGTCCCCGTGGTGGCCCGGGTCCCAGTGGTGGCCCGGGTCCCAGTGGTGGCCAGGGTCCCAGTGGTGGCCAGGGTCCCCGTCGTGACCAGGGTCCCCGTCGTGGCCATGTTCCCAGTGGTGGCCAGGGTCCCGGTTGTGGCCAGGGTCCCCGTGGTGGCCAGGTTCCAAGTGGTGGCCAGGTTCCCAATGGTGGCCAGGGTCCCAGTGGTGGCCAGGGTCCCAGTGGTGGCTAGGATCCCCGTGGTGGCCAGGGTCCCAGTGGTGGCCAGGGTCCCCGTGGTGGCCAGGCTCCCCGTGGTGGCCAAAGTCCCCGTGTTGGCCAGGCTCCCCATGGTGGCCAGGGTCCCCGTGGTGGCCAGGCTCCCCGTGGTGGCCAGGGTCCCCATGGTGGCCAGGGTCCCAGTGGTGGCCAGGGTCCCCGTGGTGGCCAGGCTCCCCGTGGTGGCCAGGGTCCCCGTGTTGGCCAGTGTCCCTGTGGTGGCCAGGCTCCCCGTGATGGCCAGGGTCCCCGTGGTGGCCAGGCTCCCCGTGGTGGCCAGGGTCCCCGTGGTGCCCAGAGTCCCTGTGGTGGCCAGGGTCCCCGTGGTGGCCAGGGTCCCCGTGGTGGCCAGTGTCCCTGTGGTGGCCAGGGTCCCCGTGGTGGCCAGAGTCCCTGTGGTGGCCAGGGTCCCTGTGGTGGCCAGGGTCCCCGTGGTGGCCAGAGTCCCTGTGGTGGCCAGGGTCCCCGTGGTGGCCAGAGTCCCTGTGGTGGCCAGGGTCCCTGTGGTGGCCAGGGTCCCCGTGGTGGCCAGAGTCCCTGTGGTGACCAGAGTCCCTGTGGTGGCCAGGGTCCCCGTGTTGCCACGTACTGACCTAACAATGTCTATGGGATCAGTGAGCTCCAGCTCTGCATGTCCAGCCTGCCAGCCTTGGTATACTTGGTTCATTACTTTTTAATCAATTTGATATTCAAATTATTTATCTAATCTGGCTCTAAAGTTGTCGAGGAGTTGGCTTACACAATTTGTTTTGGTGCATTCCACTGTTGAGTGTCCGTACTGGGTACAAGCATTCCACTGTTGAGTGTCCGTACTGGGTACAAGCATTCCACTGTTGAGTGTCCGTACTGGGTACAAGCATTCCACTGTTGAGTGTCCGTACTGGGTACAAGCATTCCACTGTTGAGTGTCCGTACTGGGTACAAGCATTCCATTGTTGAGTGTCCGTACTGGGTACAAGCATTCCACTGTTGAGTGTCCGTACTGGGTACAAGCATTCCACTGTTGAGTGTCCGTACTGGGTACAAGCATTCCACTGTTGAGTGTCCATACTGGGTACAAGCATTCCACTGTTGAGTGTCCGTACTGGGTACAAGCATTCCACTGTTGAGTGTCCGTACTGGGTACAAGCATTCCACTGTTGAGTGTCCGTACTGGGTACAAGCATTCCATTGTTGAGTGTCCGTACTGGGTACAAGCATTCCACTGTTGAGTGTCCGTACTGGGTACAAGCATTCCATTGTTTCCACCTGTGTCACTTCTCTCGCTTTGAAGAGGTTGTTATCATTGTCCAACTTATCAATCCCCCCCCCTTAGTATCTTGTATGTTTTGATCACGTCTCTGTCTCTTCCTTCTATCCTCTAGGGTTGTGAGATTAAATTTCACTATTCTTTTCTCATAACCTCGCCCTCTTAGCTCGTGTTCCAATCTTGTTGCAAACATTTGAACTTTTTAAATTTTATCTTTATGCTTTACAAGGCGCGGATTCCATGTCAGTGCTGTATATTCCTATATGCTGTATATTCCTATCAGTCAGTATATTCATTATATCAGTCTTAGTTTATTAGTATTGACTTATTATATCAGTCAGACTGATATAATCAGTCAATACTGATTATTGTACTGAATCTTTTTTTTGCAGGGATATTCCTGCGCGGGCCCTAAGCCTCTGGCTGGCCCACTGGGCGGGCCCTAAGCCTCTGGCTGGCCCACTGGGCGGGCCCTAAGCCTCTGGCTGGCCCACTGGGCGGGCCCTAAGCCTCTGGCTGGCCCACTGGGCGGGCCCTAAGCCTCTGGCTGGCCCACTGCGCGGGCCCTAAGCCTCTGGCTGGCCCACTAAGTGTTGCTTGTTTCTGTTTTACTTGGGCGGAGTATGAGTATTTATGACTCGTATGGTCGCTTCAGTAAGAGTACTGATACTGATTATATCAGTATCAGTACTCATTATGTATCAATGATGCATCCCTATAAATAAAAATGTAAATGTTCGTTTGTTCAGAATCGCTAATCTCCGAAACTTCTTCACCGATTGCTTTGAAATTTTCACACAACGTTCCATTCGCATCGGAGCGGGTTTTTATTTACATACTATACAGATGTCACGTCTGTGTCGGGGGAAAAAACATGCTTTGTCTTAAAAACTGTATTTTTCCTGTGAGGGAAATTACCGAAACCTCTTTACCGATTGCTTTAAAATTTTTACACAACATTGCATTCGAACAGGCGCGTGATTTTTTATATACCTACTATATACATGCCGCACCTGTGACAGGAAAATATGCTTTTTTTGCAAAACAGCGCCATCTGTTGGACATAAGAGCAACACACTTTCTAATCACTGAAAGTTCTTCACCTACTGGCAGTACGCGGCCTCGCGTTGGTATGGCTCCGCGACGCTTTGTGTTGCTGAGCCACAGTAACCTTCCCTGTCCCCCAGTCCTCCCAACCATTCCTCGCTCCCCGTCCCCTAGTCCTCCAATTATTCCCCACTCCCCCGGCCCCCTCGTACTCCCCACTATTCACCCTCCCCCGTACCTTTGTCCTCCCCACAAACCCCCACTCCCCCATCCCCACATCTTCCCTACCATTCCCCCCTAACACGTCGCCTCGTCCTCCCCACATCAGCCACTCCCCTGTGTAAATGTGCATTAATGACACTGTGTAAAAGACACATCAAACACTTATGTAAGGCATACGTAAATCTGTGTATCTATGTATTTACGTATATAGGTTAGCTTAGCATTTTAAAAGCACCGACTCACCTTCAGTGGTTGATTGTTCAATAAACCCTTGAAATATGTTTAAACACCGCCTCCGTGGTGTAGTGGTAAGACACTCGCCTGGCGTTCCGCGAGCGCTGTCATGAGTTCGTATCCTGGCCGGGGAGGATTTACTGGGCGCAATTCCTTAACTGTAGCCTCTGTTTAACGCAACAGTAAAATGTGTACTTGGTTGTAACAACGATTCTTCGCGGCGGGGATCGTATTCCAGGGGACGCCCGAAACGCACGCGTACTATTGGCTGTACAAGAGTAACGACTCTTGTATATATCTTAAAAAAAAAAAAAAAAAAAAAAAAAAATCTCTACCCTTTCCATGGAGGACAGAATAAATGTATATATGCTGTTAGCATTGTAAATGTGTGGCACGTCCGTGGTAGTAAAATAATAAAAAAATTTTTAATAAAAAAAAAAAAATACCACCATGCCCAGCCCCCGTTTCCCACGTCCTCCTCACCATTACCCCGTCCCTGTCATGCCTCCGCCACCATTCCCCACTCCCTCGTCCGATGCATTCCCAAATGATCTATATTCCCATCAGAAAACTGAGTACATCAGGTGATCTGTATGTTCCTTCACTGAAATATAGAGGGAAACAGTTAAAAAAAACGAAATGAAAAAAAGAAGAAAAAACTATACTCACGAAATGAACGGTAATAGTAAATAACACAGCTATCCAGAATTAATCAAAATCTATGACAAATTTAATTTATCAATTAAGTGG
>WNGS01163170.1:151025-157449 GCA_020271785.1 Procambarus virginalis | reverse complement strand
GGGGCAACACGTGAGGAACACAAATGCAAACAAGCCTGAATGGTCCCCAGGACTAGATACAACTGAAAACTCACACCCCAGAAGTGACTCGAACCCATACTCCCAGGAGCAACGCAACTGGTATGTACAGGGATGCCTTAAACCACTTGACCATCACGACCGGACATAAGGAAGTGATAGCCGAGGCTATATGAACCACTTCCCCGCCGGCACCTGGATGGTTATCTTGGGCATAGCATTTTATCAAATCACCTCATTTTTTGGGCAACACGTGAGGAACACAAATGCAAACAAGCCTGAATGGTCCCCAGGACTAGATACAACTGAAAACTCACACCCCAGAAGTGACTCGAACCCATACTCCCAGGAGCAACGCAACTGGTATGTACAGGGATGCCTTAAACCACTTGACCATCACGACCGGACATAAGGAAGTGATAGCCGAGGCTATATGAACCACTTCCCCGCCGGCACCTTGATGGTTATCTTGGGCATAGCATTTTATCAAATCACCTCATTTTTTGGGGCAACACGTGAGGAACACAAATGCAAACAAGCCTGAATGGTCCCCAGGACTAGATACAACTGAAAACTCACACCCCAGAAGTGACTCGAACCCATACTCCCAGGAGCAACGCAACTGGTATGTACAGGGATGCCTTAAACCACTTGACCATCACGACCGGACATAAGGAAGTGATAGCCGAGGCTATATGAACCACTTCCCCGCCGGCACCTGGATGGTTATCTTGGGCATAGCATTTTATCAAATCACCTCATTTTTGGGGGCAACACGTGAGGAACACAAATGCAAACAAGCCTGAATGGTCCCCAGGACTAGATACAACTGAAAACTCACACCCCAGAAGTGACTCGAACCCATACTCCCAGGAGCAACGCAACTGGTATGTACAGGGATGCCTTAAACCACTTGACCATCACGACCGGACATAAGGAAGTGATAGCCGAGGCTATATGAACCACTTCCCCGCCGGCACCTGGATGGTTATCTTGGGCATAGCATTTTATCAAATCACCTCATTTTTTGGGGCAACACGTGAGGAACACAAATGCAAACAAGCCTGAATGGTCCCCAGGACTAGATACAACTGAAAACTCACACCCCAGAAGTGACTCGAACCCATACTCCCAGGAGCAACGCAACTGGTATGTACAGGGATGCCTTAAACCACTTGACCATCACGACCGGACATAAGGAAGTGATAGCCGAGGCTATATGAACCACTTCCCCGCCGGCACCTGGATGGTTATCTTGGGCATAGCATTTTATCAAATCACCTCATTTTTTGGGGCAACACGTGAGGAACACAAATGCAAACAAGCCTGAATGGTCCCCAGGACTAGATACAACTGAAAACTCACACCCCAGAAGTGACTCGAACCCATACTCCCAGGAGCAACGCAACTGGTATGTACAGGGACGCCTTAAACCACTTGACCATCACGACCGGACATAAGGAAGTGATAGCCGAGGCTATATGAACCACTTCCCCGCCGGCACCTGGATGGTTATCTTGGGCATAGCATTTTATCAAATCACCTCATTTTTGGGGCAACACGTGAGGAACACAAATGCAAACAAGCCTGAATGGTCCCCAGGACTAGATACAACTGAAAACTCACACCCCAGAAGTGACTCGAACCCATACTCCCAGGAGCAACGCAACTGGTATGTACAGGGATGCCTTAAACCACTTGACCATCACGACCGGACATAAGGAAGTGATAGCCGAGGCTATATGAACCACTTCCCCGCCGGCACCTGGATGGTTATCTTGGGCATAGCATTTTATCAAATCACCTCATTTTTTGGGGCAACACGTGAGGAACACAAATGCAAACAAGCCTGAATGGTCCCCAGGACTAGATACAACTGAAAACTCACACCCCAGAAGTGACTCGAACCCATACTCCCAGGAGCAACGCAACTGGTATGTACAGGGATGCCTTAAACCACTTGACCATCACGACCGGACATAAGGAAGTGATAGCCGAGGCTATATGAACCACTTCCCCGCCGGCACCTGGATGGTTATCTTGGGCATAGCATTTTATCAAATCACCTCATTTTTTGGGGCAACACGTGAGGAACACAAATGCAAACAAGCCTGAATGGTCCCCAGGACTAGATACAACTGAAAACTCACACCCCAGAAGTGACTCGAACCCATACTCCCAGGAGCAACGCAACTGGTATGTACAGGGATGCCTTAAACCACTTGACCATCACGACCGGACATAAGGAAGTGATAGCCGAGGCTATATGAACCACTTCCCTGCCTTCACCTGGATGGTTATCTTGGGCATAGCATTTTATCAAATCACCTCATTTTTTGGCTGGCGGCATCCCTGAGGACATCAGGCCTGTCTTTTATGGATCAGCACTCTGTGCTCTAAAGAAGAAGGATAGGGGAATCAGGCCCATTGCCGTTGGCAACACCCTCCGACGCCTCGTAGCTAAGGCTGCAGTGAGATCTATATGCCAGGGAGCAGCCACCTCGCTGAAACCTCATCAGCTCGGGTTTGGGATTCCCCTAGGCTGCGAAGCTGCAGCACATGCTGCGCGGGCTTACACTGCTGATCTCCCAGACCAGAAGGCACTAGTAAAGCTTGACTTCAAAAATGCTTTCAATCAGTCTGAAGAGACGCTGTCCTCAGGGCTGTACACAATCATTTCCGTCCCCTTTATCTATTCATCCGTTCGTGCTACAGTGGGGACTCTAAGCTTCTTTTTGGGGAGCATGAAATAAACTCCTGTGAAGGTGTCCAACAAGGTGACCCCTTAACCCCCCCCCCCTCCTTTTCTGCCTATCTATCAAAGAGGTCACTGATAGTCTGACAAGCGAGCTAAACATCTGGTACCTGGATGATGGCACTCTCGCTGGAACCCCGGAAACCATTTTGGAGGATATAAGGAAAATCCAGGAGCAGGGAGCAGCCTTAGGCCTCATTCTCAATGCATCCAAATGTGAAATAATCTCCCGCAACCCAGACATCACTGGGCAAATACAAAATGTTCTTCCAGACATTTTCGTTGTCGAGCCATCGGACTGCACTCTCCTGGGTGCCCCCATTGGGCCACGAGCAATCGAGGAGGTCCTGGCTGCAAAAATCACTGATCTAAAGAGAATGCTGGACAGGATTGACAAGATTGATGCCCATGATGCTCTCTTTCTCCTCACAAGATTCCTATCTCTCCCTAAGTTGACCTACTTTCTAAGATGTTCTCCATCCTATAGCAGCCCTAAGTTAAATATGTATGACACCCTTCTGAGGTCCATGCTGGTGAAAGTCCTGAACCTGCCATTGGACGACTCTCAGTGGGAGCAAGCAACCCTTCCTGTAAGTCTCGGCGGCCTTGGTGTCCGCACAGCCTCCCAAATTGCTCTACCAGCCTTCCTTTCCTCCTCCCATGCATCGCACGACCTCGTCAGGGATATCTTACCTGCAACACTGAGAGATTCAGCAGGAATACACGATCCTGCATTCACTGAATGTTCAAATCAGTGGGATGTTCTTGCAGCCCCAGCAACCATTATAGAGCCACAAAAAACAACACAAACAGTCTGGCTGGACCACCCCTCTAGTGGAAAAAGTAGCTGATGCCATGCTCAGCGCCACAACATCAGACAAGGAGAAAGCCCGCCTCAGAGCAGTGCGTGCCCCCCATGCAGGAGACTTCCTCCTGGCAGTACCCATGTCAGCAATGGGCACGCGCCTAGATCCAGAATCCCTTCGTGTAGCAGTGGCCCTCTGCCTTGGTGCCCAATTCACACTGAATACAAGTGTATTTGCCACAGGGTGGAAGCAGACCAATACGGACTGCATGGGTTGCATTGCGGAAGCACAGAGGGNCTGCTCACTACCGTCTACACGCTGCTCACTACTGTCTACACGCTGCTCGCTACCGTCTACACGCTGCTCACTACTGTCTACACGCTGCTCTCTACCGTCTGCAAGCTGCTCACTACCGTCTACACGCTGCTCGCTACCGTCTACACGCTGCTCACTACCATCTACACGCTGCTCACTACCATCTACAAGCTGCTCACTACCGTCTACACGCTGCTCACTACCGTCTACACGCTGCTCACTACCGTCTACACACTGCTCACTACCGTCTACACGCTGCTCGCTACCGTCTGCAAGCTGCTCACTACCGTCTACACGCTGCTCACTACCATCTACACGCTGCTCACTACCGTCTACACGCTGCTCACTACCGTCTACACGCTGCTCACTACCATCTACAAGCTGCTCACTACCGTCTGCAAGCTGCTCACTACCGTCTACACGCTGCTCACTACCGTCTACACGCTGCTCACTACCGTCTACACGCTGCTCACTACCGTCTACACGCTGCTCCCTACCGTCTACACGCTGCTCACTACCGTCTACACGCTGCTCACTACCGTCTACACGCTGCTCACTACCGTCTACACGCTGCTCGCTACCGTCTGCAAGCTGCTCGCTACTGTCTACACGCTGCTCACTACCGTCTGCAAGCTGCTCACTACCGTCTACACGCTGCTCACTACCGTCTGCAAGCTGCTCACTACCGTCTACACGCTGCTCACTACTGTCTACACGCTGCTCACTACCGTCTACACACTGCTCACTACCGTCTACACGCTGTTCACTACCGTCTACACGCTGCTCACTACCGTCTACACGCTGCTCGCTACCGTCTACACGCTGCTCACTACCGTCTACACGCTGCTCACTACTGTCTACACGCTGCTCACTACCGTCTACACGCTGCTCACTACCGTCTACACGCTGCTCACTACCGTCTACACGCTGCTCACTACCGTCTACACGCTGCTCACTACCGTCTACACACTGCTCACTACCGTCTACACGCTGCTCACTACCGTCTACACGCTGCTCGCTACCGTCTACACGCTGCTCACTACTGTCTACACGCTGCTCACTACCGTCTACACGCTGCTCACTACCGTCTACACGCTGCTCACTACCGTCTACAAGCTGCTCACTACTGTCTACACGCTGCTCACTACCGTCTACACGCTGCTCGCTACCGTCTACACGCTGCTCACTACTGTCTACACGCTGCTCACTACCGTCTACACGCTGCTCACTACCGTCTACACGCTGCTCACTACCGTCTACACGCTGCTCACTACCTTCTACACGCTGCTCACTACCGTCTACACGCTGCTCACTACCGTCTACACGCCTCACTACCGTCTACACGCCTCTCTTACTCTATATTTTCGATCTCTTCCTCATTTTAGGTAAACACCAGCCCAGGTCTTGCATACATTCCCTTTCCTCTTGTATAAGTCGTGTACCATGCTGCCTCAAGACGAATGTGTCCTCTGTGTCCACCAGCCCCATGTGAACCTTTGATTCCAAGGCGATTTCCTTTTGATTAAATCCTCAAGTTTTTTTTTTATCTTAGCTCTAACTCCTGCTACTTTCGTTATCTCTAATCATCACGCAGGTCTCGTCGCAGTGATCAGTTATCCTCAGGCCTTCATACTTAGATGGGGCTTGCAAATCACCGCTATCTTTCAGAGAGGGTAGCAGTGAGAACAGTGGCGAGGGTGACAGGAAGTGGGGTGGTGGTAGTGAGGGTGGCAAGGAGTGTGAGGATGGTGTCACGGGCGACACCGTCCACACCGTCATGTGGGGGGGGGGGGGGTATGGTGTGGGGGTGGGAAGCGGGGCGGCAGGCAGCGTCAGAGACCTTGTACCTCAGAGGCAGGCAGCAGCAGCAAGTCTCTGCAAGGTGCCATATTTAGGTGCTCCAGTCACCTCTATTTTTATGTGTGTCTGCATGGAAGCACCCTTGGGCACCCCTTTACTGTCCTCCTCTCTTCTAAACTCCTCCACGCTCTTTTCCCCCCCTTCTTGCTCAATATATATATATATATATATATATATATATATTATATATATAATATATATATATATATATATATATTATATATATATATATATATAAATATTTGAACCATTATGTCCGGTCGTGATGGTCAAGTGGTTTAAGGCGTCTTGTACATACCAGTTGCGTTGCTCCTGGGAGTATGGGTTCGAGTCACTTCTGGGGTGTGAGTTTTCATTCGCATATAGTCCTGGGGACCATTCAGGCTTGTTCGCATTTGTGTTCCTCACGTGTGCCCCAAAGAATGAGGTGATTTGGTAAAATGCTATGCCCAAGATAACCATCCGAGTGCCGGCGGTGAGGTGGTTCAAATAGCTTCGGCTATCACCTCATTATGTCCGGTCGTGATGGTCAAGTGGTTTAAGGCGTCTTGTACATACCAGTTGCGTTGCTCCTGGGAGTATGGGTTCGAGTCACTTCTGGGGTGTGAGTTTTCATTCGCATATAGTCCTGGGGACCATTCAGGCTTGTTCGCATTTGTGTTCCTCACGT
>WNGS01163170.1:118525-148525 GCA_020271785.1 Procambarus virginalis | reverse complement strand
GGTGGTGGTGAGAGTATCTGGGAGTGTGTGGGTGGTGGTGAGGGTATCTGGGAGTGTGTGGGTGGTGGTGAGGGTATCTGGAGTGTGTGGGTGGTGGTGAGAGTATCTGGGAGTGTGTGGGTGGTGGTGAGAGTATCTGGGAGTGTGTGGTGGTGGTGAGAGTATCTGGGAGTGTGTGGGTGGTGGTGAGAGTATCTGGGAGTGTGTGTGTGGTTCTTACGTGTCAGTGACTCCTGTCATGATAGCCAGGCCTAGGCTACCTCCAGTATGAGAGTTGCTCCCGTTCTTTGTGCATCATATTTGTGTTATTTGTTAGTGTCTGTTAGTTTAAATAGGCGAGGTAGGTAGAAAAAGATGAATATATATAGTTATAGCCATTATACGGAGAATATGCAACCTATCCTCTAACAAAGAACGTCGCATTTCGTTACATATAGCCAAAAATTGTCGTACTAGAAGATGGAAGCAGCATGCGAAAGTGACGTACTTTCCCGTTTTCTGTTTTGGGTCCTCGTGTAGGTTAAGACAGGACACTTTCAATTGACCGTTTTCTTGACGTTGGCAAATCTTAGGAGGACGGGCTGGAATATGTAGGGGAAGAAGGCCTCGGAGAAGGAGGTTGCTCCTCCTGCCAAAGATGTAAGTTTTCCAGACATAGAGTGTGCTGCAGGATCTAGGTTGTGACGGCGCAGTGTAACACCACCATAAAGTACCACTAATAATATAACACTACTAAAGTTGTACACTAAATATTATTATCTCCTAAACTATATTTGATGGTGAGAAGTAAAGCAGAGGAAGGGAGGAAGGAATTAAGGAAGGAGGGATAAGGATGGGTGGATAGGTGGGAAGGATTAGAAAACGTGGACGGGGAAGGGAAACTCATCTGTGTGGCAACAGAAAACAAGGGGCGCACGGGAAGCTTGGAGGTAGGAGAGGAAGAGAAAGGGGGAGGTAGTGAGGAGGGGTAGGAAGAAGCAGGAGGGGAGAGTAAGTGGGAGGAGAGTAGCCTGAGGAATACTAATATATATACTGAGTAACACTTCCTACTGGTTGCACTTGGTAACACTTTGTTATTGAACACTGTATTTATATTTAACGTAATATGAGCTGACATATGGTGTACCACTGATGGTTATACTGGAACCAAAGGTACACCGGAACCAAAGGTACCCTTCCAAGAAAATGCTACACAGGATTAACTACGCTGCCACCATCTGCCTTGTCCATTAACTATAACAAGCAATGAGGCAAGAAACATTGCTAGACTTGGTGAGTCCTCTTTCTTTAACTGTCATTTATTATGGGATGGACGTTAGCAAAGGATATCCAGAGGTTAAGAGGATCCAACCATTGACACAAACGGAAAGTTTAACATGAGTTTATTGAGAACAAATTACTGTATGCTATTCACCGCTATAAGCCCTACTCTAACACTGGCAAATGTTAATTTAGACATGGAACAATACCATCAGAGATTACACTTTGCCTTAAGACCTCTGTCTCTCCATCAGGTGGATTCACTCTGTCTCTCCCTGGCTGTGTGATGTTCTGCACAGACCCACTCTGGACCCTGGTGTTCAGCACTCTCCCTGGCTAACTCTCCTACAGGGGCATATATACACACCAAAACGGGGAGGGGGAGATTTGCTGTTGCTACATACACCAAAGATGCAAGAGGTCGGGCCACACGTGCACAAACACTCAAGAATTTTTCCATTAAGTTTGTGTGATATTCACCATACTCTTCTTCAAGGAGGGGAATTATTAATTACGTGTGTGACTGACCTCTGACCTGGCTAAAAAGGGGAGATCAATGGAAGTTTACACGTAAGAATCAGGGGTCTAATTCCATGCCAATGTTTGACAGGAGTATCATGAAATATTACATTCTTGAAACTAGCTGACTAAGACTAGCCCAGGAATTTGTAATCAACTTGCAAGACGATTCAGAGGTCATCTGGGCTGACCTCTAGGAGAAGGCTTCCCTGGGTGTGAACTCTAGTGGGGGTGGGGGGGGGGGGTCATGGGTGTTACAGCAACCTGGAGAGCCAATCAACGCTAAGCAAGGGTATGACGTCACTCCCACAAGACACTGAGATAGGTCGTGACAGGTCATTTTACGCCCAAACATCGAAAGAGGCTCACCATGTGTCCTGTTGCTCCAGCACTTCAAAAGAGGCTCCCATCTGTCCTGTTGCTCCAGCACTTCAAAAGAGGCTCACCATGTGTCCTGTTGCTCCAGCACTTCAAAAGAGGCTCACCATGTGTCCTGTTGCTCCAGCACTTCAAAAGAGGCTCCCATGTGTCCTGTTGCTCCAGCACTTCAAAAGAGGCTCCCATGTGTCCTGTTGCACCAGCACTTCAAAAGAGGCTCCCATGTGTCCTGTTGCTCCAGCACTTCAAAAGAGGCTCCCATGTGTCCTGTTGCTCCAGCACTTCAAAAGAGGCTCCCATGTGTCCTGTTGCACCAGCACTTCAAAAGAGGCTCCCATGTGTCCTGTTGCTCCAGCACTTCAAAAGAGGCTCCCATGTGTCCTGTTGCTCCAGCACTTCAAAAGAGGCTCCCATGTGTCCTGTTGCTCCAGCACTTCAAAAGAGGCTCCCATGTGTCCTGTTGCAGCACTTCAAAAGAGGCTCCCATGTGTCCTGTTGCTCCAGCACTTCAAAAGAGGCTCCCATGTGTCCTGTTGCAGCACTTCAAAAGAGGCTCCCATCTGTCCTGTTGCTTCAACACTGTTGGGCGGACATCATCATATAGAGGCTTGTGAGTAGGACTGACGCCAGAAATAGTTAAAGGCGGTGTCCAGCAGTGGGAGTGAGCTGAGGAGCTATTATCTTTGTAAGCAGATACATCAAGATTGTGCAAGAAGAAGGCTGAGAGAGTGGCAAGCAGCGGCGTCCGTGAGGTCTTCGTCGCCAGGAAGGTCGACTTTGTTTCATGAAGTTTTATGCATCAGCAAGAATGCCGTGCTAAGTGCACCAAGAGTGTCACTGGTTTTTGAAGAGTCGACGGATGCAGCCACGACATGCATGATGGGTTTATTGATCCAGAGATTTATTGATCCAGAGATTTAGTGATCCAGAGATTTATTGATCCAGAGATTTAGTGATCCAGAGATTTAGTGATCCAGAGATTTAGTGATCCAGAGATTTAGTGATCCAGAGATTTAGTGATCCAGAGATTTAGTGATCCAGAGATTTATTGATCCGGAGAGTGAATGGCTTGTTGTAGAGAATAGGCTGTGAATTTTAACTGTGGTATTGACACTTATGTTTTCCTTGACCTTATTATTATTATGATTATGTGTTATTAATGTGCTTGATTTTATGTCTCTTTGATTGTAAAGGAAAGATATGTATATATTTCGGCCGAGAAAAGTTAGTTTTCTTATTTTAGTTAGAGGAGAAAAATTAAAGTTAGATTTTATGTAAAGGACTGTGAGAGAAATTAATTGAACATTCTTCAAGTGAAACTGGAAGACCAGCCAAGGTGTAGCTATGAAAATGTATAGCATGGTAGACCTTCTAAAATTAGTTGTGTATGACAACTAATTTATTTTGTGACTTATCAATATTGATATATGAGTAAACTAACCATTAAATTTCATAAAACTGGATTAAGATATTATTATTCCTTACCTTGGCGTCCTTGGGAAGAGTTTAGTTAAGGAAAAGGATCTGAAACTCGAACTAGCCCAAGTAAGTTGCCAGTATTGTATTTGGCGAGAATAAATGTGAGAGTGAGAGGATTGAGAGTGGAGGCACATAAACTTCAGGTAGCAGCAACAATCAGCAGGACAAAGCTAACAGACGGTGTGTGTTCCTGACTTCAGGCCGTTGGCAAAATATACTTCCACACCTTGACTTAGCAGCTGCCCTGGGACTAGCCTGCAGGAGAAGAGAAAGTTGTCACCCTCTCACAAGTGTTCTTTTTTTTGTTAGGTGAAGACTCTTTCCAGGATAATAATAAAAAAGGACAAACACTTGTGGGAGGCTTAGAACTCTTTCCGGGATTTTCTGCTTGTGATGTTATAATTTAATATCCTGGACCTCCAGTTCTTTGTCGAATCTGAGCTAAAAATTGTGGATGGAAGTGGTTTGCACAACCTCTTCTTTCAGAGCTTTCCATGTGTTGACCTTACATTTTCTCGACTCATTTGCATTTCCAGCTTCCACTTATGTCCTCTCGTCCTGGCTTCACACAGTTTCAACACAGGGTCCTTGTAAACCTTGAATACTTGCCTCAATATCTTTCATGTTGTCATCATATCCACTTTGTTTCTAAGGTACTCTATGGTTGTGAGATTTAGTTTCCCTAGCCTATTCTCACGGCCTAGCCCTCTTAGTCCAAGCACTAATCTTATTGAAAACCTCTGCACTTTATAATTTCGGTTATGTTTCTAATGATGCGAATTCCAGGTTAGTGCTGCATATTGCAGTATTGGTCTTACATCTGTGCTATAAGATATAATGTCTGTTTACCTGTTAGTCTGTCCCAAGTTGGAGGTTAGACAATTGGGAATAGCCTCACCCAATTTGACGACGTCATTGCCATCTGTTGAGCGCACCCGACCCCATTTTATGTTTCCCGGTGGAAGGCTGTGATCTTACTGACCTCTGTGTAGATTTCTTCTTACTAACCACATTTCTACTCCTCAGAAGTGATGTGGATGGTATCTTGGTCGACAGGAATCAGTTCGCCCAGGGCAGTCCTGAACTCAAGATGTGTTCCAGTGGGAACAAGTGGCCGAGTCGGTGTAGACTGTGATTTGTCTGTGATACTTAGTGAAGTATTGGTGATTGGACCGACGTATCCCGGGATGGCCAAGTTGAGATACGAGATGGAAGTACTGTCTGTCTGTTAAGGCTTGTTATAATGGAAGCCTTTGTGGAAGCCTGCCAGTGTGTTGCTGGAGACCCCTGCCAGTGTGTTGTTGGAGACCCCTGCCAGTGTGTTGCTGGAGACCCCTGTCAGCGTGTTGCTGGAGACCTCTGCCAGTGTGTTGCTGGAGACCTCTGCCAGTGTGTTGCTGGAGACCACTGCCAGTGTGTTGCTGGAGACCCCTGCCAGTGTGTTGCTGGAGACCCCTGTCAGCGTGTTGCTGGAGACCTCTGCCAGTGTGTTGCTGGAGACCCCTGCCAGCGTGTTGCTGGAGACCCCTGCCAGCGTGTTGCTGGAGACCCCTGCCAGCGTGTTGCTGGAGACCCCTGCCAGTGTGTTGCTGGAGACCCCTGCCAGTGTGTTGCTGGAGACCCCTGCCAGTGTGTTGCTGGAGACCCCTGCCAGCGTGTTGCTGGAGACCCCTGCCAGTGTGTTGCTGGAGACCCCTGCCAGTGTGTTGCTGGAGACCACTGCCAGTGTGTTGCTGGAGACCACTGCCAGTGTGTTGCTGGAGACCACTGCCAGTGTGTTGCTGGAGACCACTGCCAGTGTGTTGCTGGAGACCCCTGCCAGTGTGTTGCTGGAGACCCCTGCCAGTGTGTTGCTGGAGACCACTGCCAGTGTGTTGCTGGAGACCACTGCCAGTGTGTTGCTGGAGACCCCTGCCAGTGTGTTACTGGAGAGTAGAAGTAGTGGTTTACGCACCGTGACAATACAGTGTAGGACTGGCCCATGATCTACTGAGAAAGGTGAACTCGCCGGCGTGACGGCCATAGAGGCCATACTCGGGGAGGGAACCTTGGCTGGTGTACGATAGAAGATAGAAGTGAACTCATCAGGAATGATTTAGGAAGTTTTATAGTGTCCTGTGTGAAGGTGACGCCTGCAGTGTTATGTCATGTACATATGTGTATATATAGTTATCAAGTACACTTGATGATCGTTACGTTTAGTGTTGTTTACCTACTTTTCCTTTAGAGTGATTATTACTGCTAGTTTTTAATAACTTACCAATGACTCCGGCGGGATCGAGTAAAAAGAGGCACTGAGGCCCCATATACAGTTTGATAAGTAAAGAACCCGGTTACTGGCTTAGTTACAACCAAATTTGGAGGTGGGGGAGGGGGGGGGAATAGTTTGGTATATAGGATGGAGATTGGCTGGTCAGGTTAGGCCTAGGTGAAATTCGTTAAGAATTATAGCCTATAACCCAAACCCATTTTGCGAGTTTCAAGAAGTCGAAAATGAACTCGGGGATGTGGTGTCCATAGAGTGTTAAAGTTTGCTAGTTTGTTAGTTCCGGAGCACCTAGTTAGCTTTTTTGACACAGTGTATTCCACTTCATATAGTCTAGGGTAGCTGCACTAATGCAGATGTACCTCATATCTTAATAAAACATAATCAGTACAAAACGTCCACTAGACTGTGCGACACAGTGGTTGCAAGGATCATGATGGGTTACCGTTACCTGTGGCAGGTGGCTACAGGTGACGGGTCTCCCAATCCTGAGCATTCCAGTTGCAAACTCTGTGAGCAGGAACTACGGCACGATCTCCCGCACTACATCACTGAATGCCCAGTTATTAGACCTTTCAGACCAGTTGGCATGAGGTATCTGGAGCTTTGCAATTACTTTATTCACTCGTATTCTTGAAGATATCCTCACAGTGCACCCAAAATTTGCCAGTGCAGGCTACTAAATATATGGCCGTGTATGACTAACCATCCTGCGAGATGGGGACTTTTATTACTACTGCTGCCTTATTCAATCTTGTGTTGATGATATCCTCAAAATGCATCCGGAGTCTGCCAGTGCAGACTGCTTATCACATGCCTCTGTATGACTAACCATCCTGTGTGATGGGGATTTTTTAGCATCAACTAGTTAGCTTTTTTGACATACTGTACTCCACTTCATATAGTCTAGGGCAGCTGCACTAATGCAAATGTACCTCATGTATTAATAAAAAATAAAGTTTGAAAAGTTTAACATAGTGTTAAAGCAATTATAAATGACCTATTCGCTGCACAGAGTAAAGAGTTATTACCCCATCATGATGAGACAGACACTACAGCCAAATTAGCGTGTAACAATGATGAAATTGAATTAGATCTAGGTATCCCCATCTCTGCTGTCAAAACTATATTGTTCCAAACACTCAGGTCTGATAGGAAAGAAATTACTGACTCCCAACGATCTGAAAGCACCATATAAAAAGCTATGTTCTGTTCAGATCTGAAACCTATATATATGGGCAGCACAAAACGTCCACCAGACTGTGGGACACAATGGTTGCTAGGATCAGGTTGGGTTACGGTTACTTGTGGCAGGTGGCTATCGTTACCTGTGGCAGGTGGCTACCGTTACCTGTGGCACGTGGCTACCGTTACCTGTGGCACGTGGCTACCGTTACCTGTGGCACGTGGCTACCGTTACCTGTGGCTAGTGGCTACCGTTACCTGTGGCTAGTGGCTACCGTTACCTGTGGCAGGTGGCTACCGTTACCTGTGGCAGGTGGCTACCGTTACCTGTGGCACGTGGCTACCGTTACCTGTGGCACGTGGCTACCGTTACCTGTGGCAGGTGGCTACCGTTACCTGTGGCAGGTGGCTACCGTTACCTGTGGCAGGTGGCTACCGTTACCTGTGGCAGGTGGCTACCGTTACCTAGGCAGGTGGCTACCGTTACCTGTGGCAGGTGGCTACCGTTACCTGTGGCAGGTGGCTACCGTTACCTGTGGCAGGTGGCTACCGTTACCTGTGGCAGGAGGCTACAGGTGACGGATCTCCCAATCCTGAGCACTCCAGGTGCAAACTCTGTGAGCAGGAACTGCGGCATGATCTTCCACACTACATCACCGAATGCCCAGTTGTCAGGCAATTCAGACCCGTTGGTAATGAGGTACCTGTAGCTTTGCAATTACTTTATTCACTCTCATGTTGTTGAAGATATCATCACAGTGTACCAAAAATTTGCCAGTGCAGGCTACTAAACATATGGCCCTGTATGACTAACCATCCTACGAGATGGTTAGTCATCTGCGAGATGCTTTTAGTATCATTGCTGCCTTATTCACTCTTGTGTTGATGATATCCTCATAATGCACTCAGAGTCTGCCAGTGCAGACCACTTATCACATGCCTCTGTATGACTAACCATCCTGTGTGATGGGGATTTTTTAGCACCACGTAGTTAGCTGTTTGACGCACTGTACTTCCCTACATATAGTCTAGGGTAGTTGTTCAAATGCAGATGTTCCTGATCTATATAAATAAAAATGGAAATGTTCGTTTGTTCAAAATCACTAATCTCCGAAAGTTCTTCACCGATTGCGTTGAAATTTTCACACAACGTTCCATTCGCATCCAAGCGGGTTTTTTTATATACATACTATATAGATGTCACGTCTGTGACGGGAAAAAACATGCTCTTTTGAAAAACTATGTTTTTCATGTGTTTTTCACTTGAGGGGAAATCTTCGAAACCTCCTTACCGATTGGAATTCCTCCTTAGTGTTGGAATTGAGTTGTGTTGTTTACCATACCGTTCATTTCGTGGGTATAGTGTATTTTTTTCTTTTTTCATTGTTTTTCATTTCGTTTTTTTTTAACTATTCTTCTTATTTTTCTGTGGAATTGGTGGTGAAATTGATCTGCGTTTGAATTGAAATATTTCGTTAGTAATTTTTGTTTTTGTTTTGAAAATAAGAAAATGGACAACACGTTTATTTCACAGCTGCAAATGTGCAACAAACAGCTATGAATCCACCGGCTACAACGTTAACTGCTTTCTTCACGTTATGTCAAAATGACGTGTTTGCGAAAACACTGCTGTATTCGGAAGTGCCTTCGTATTACACGTGGAATGCCAGTAGAAAATCATTTGAACGACACAAACGAGGAGAGCGAGTCGACGGACAACCTGGCATATTCAAAGAAACTACGATACGCAGACTGTACACCGTGCATCCCAGACATGATGAATGGGTCTTTCTTCTCATGCTGTTGGTAAATGTGCCCGGTCCAACGGCTTTCCAGCAACTGAGATTTGTTAACGGCGTAACACACGCCACTTCCCGTAGTGCTTGTCAAGCTCTGAATTTATTGGAGAACAACCAACACTGAGATTTATGCATTAATATGCATCCAACACGTCACATCCAAATCAAATTCGTGCATTGTTTACAATCATATTGACCGCCTGCTCTCCTTCATCTCCAACAGAGTTATGGGAGAAATATAAATCGCACATGACTGAAGATATTGTCCGTCGAATACGCAAGGAAAATTCAAATATGAACATGGATTTCACAGCAAAAATCTACAACGAAACGTTGATAATGATTAAAGACTTATGCTTAGAAATCGCGAACAAAGTTCTCTATCAATTGAAAATGCCATCACCGAATCGATCTGCTGCTGCTTCGTTCGATGTAGAATTGCGTCGTAAACAAAATTACAACACAGGTGATCTGTTGTCGTATGTGCAATCAAATATTCATAAGCTAACCCTTGAGCGAAAACGCATTGACAATCAAATAATTCAAACTGTCAATAACGGCATTGGAGAAATCTTCTTAGATGCGCCAGAAGGAATTGGTAAAACCTTCCTAATTAGATTGATTCTGGCAGCATTTCGATCTCAAAATGTCATAACCTAAGCTCTTGCATCGTCCGGAATAGCTGCGACATTGCTACCAGGTGGAAGAACTGCTACTTCGGCTTTGAAATTGCCATTGAACATGCAATTCATTGAAACTCCCACGTGCAACATTTCCAAAGCATCCGGCATGGGAAAAGTATTGCAGTAATGCAAACTTATTGTTTGGGATGAATGCACAATGGCCCACAAAAAGTTGCTCGAGGCTCTTGATCGATCATTGCAAGATTTGCGTGGGAAACATCATACCATTTGAGAACGCATTAATATTGCTTGCAGGAGATTTCAGGCAAACATTACCTGTAATTCCTCGATCGACACCAGCGGACGAAATAAATGCTGGGCTGAAATACTCTACTTTGTGGCGCCTCATAAAGACATTTAAATTAACTACAAATATGAGTGTCCAGCTGCAAAACGATCCATCAGCTGAGATATTCTCACATCAATTTTTGGAAATTGGGAACGGAATCGTGCCGGTTGAGCTGACCTCAGGACGAATTTCATTGCCTCATAACTTCTACAATTTAGTAACGTCAAAAGAAGACTTGGTTGAAAAAGTATTTCCCAATATTCAAAGCAATTACATGAATCACGATTGGCTGAGTGAACGAGCTATTCTTGCGGCCAAGAACAATGACGTCAACGAACATAACAATAGTATTCAGTCTAACATCCAAAGCAAGGCAGTCACATACAAGTCCGTCGACACTGTTGAGGAAGCAGATGAAGCGGTTAATTATCCAACAGAATTTTTGAAATCACTCGATCTGTCAGGGATACCACCACACGTACTGCAATTGAAAATCGTCTTGCCAATTATCATGTTGTGAAATATCAACGAGCCAAAACTTTACAACGCCACGCCCCTTGCAGTAAAAAATAATAATCAGCGACGTCGTAGAAGCGACGTATCTTGACAGGACCTTTCAAAGGGGAAGACGTCCTCATTCCTCGCATTCCTAAGAGTCCAACAGATATGCTATTTCAATGTAAGAGATTGTAATTTCCGATTCGATTGGCGTTTGCAATCACCATCAACAAAGCTCAGGGCCAATCTTTAGAATTGTGTGGTTTAGATCTAGACACGGATTGTTTCTCACATGGACAATTATATGTTGCGTGTTCTAGAGTCGGCCAACCTGACAATCTCTATATCTCCACTGACAATGGAACAACAGAAAATATTGTATACTCACAAGCATTGTGAAATTAAACCTATTAGAAACGTGCACTTTCTCTTTTTATCTTTCCCATTTACCAGACTGAGCCACAGCTACGCGTGGCGGGTACAGCTAATGTATTAATATAAAAAAAATACTCGTGCACTTTCATATTTTATATATAAATGGAAATGTCTGTCTATTCAAGGTTGGAAGGGAGAGGGGGGAGGGGAGGAAGATGGGGATTATGGGGGGGGGGGCGGGGAATGGTGGGGATGAAGGGGAAATTGGATGGGAGACGGGGATAGGGGAGGGGGATAGTGGAGGGGAATAGCGGATGGGTGGAAAGGGGGCATGAGGAGTGATGTTGGGGGATGAAAGGGGGAAATATTGGAAGAGGGGAAATAAGAGGGGTGGAATATGGGGTGGGATGAGAGGCAGACTATCCCGGGCACTGTAGGGTACCACTTCCTAGTAGTTATAAAGCTTAGAAAACTCTTTTTTTAATATATGAAATAAAATTCTAGTGTTTGATAGCTTCTCATGTTACACTATTGACGTGTGCCTCTGGTATTATGTTGGGGTTGTCCACTGCCGCCGGAGCTTCAGGGATGAGGAGCAGTAACTCGCTGAAGAAGACGCTCCACGACCAAGAGCCCAGCACACCACCCTGCGGTACACAGGCTCCACTTAACTGGTTTTCAGATTTAGTTCCATTGAAGACTAGTCCGTTCTTGAAGGTAGTTCATTATTAGCAGTAAAATCATGTCTGAAATACCAAGAACCTTAAGCCTTGCTAATAGTCCAGATTGCCAAACCCGATCAAATGCTCCTGCATTGTCCAGTGCAACATCACTGATTTTGGAATCATCCAGTGCCTGATGTCACTTAGTGGAGAGGTTTAGCGGAAGGTCAACAGAAGAAGGACGTTTGCTTAAACTAAACTGACCTGTAGTAATCGACGATGGAATAACGAATGCTGTAATTTTGGGCGATATTATTTTCCAGTAAATAAAAGCAATGACACTGGTCAGTAGTTACAGACATCTGAAGAATTCTTCCTTTTATGGACTGGAATGTTATCTTAATTTTTTCATAAGGAGGGCCAAATTCACCTACCTCAAAAAATCTCTCTGACTGTGCCTCTCTGTTTTCTGTCCTTCAGGTACTACCTGACTCAGTTCAGTGTCTTCCCAGTTATCCTAGTTTGCTTCTGCATCATGTACACCAGTCTTTCACGAGGGACAAGTATCAAATGTTTTTTGACACTCTAGGAAGATACAACCTTTTCAGCCTTTATTTTTATTTTGCATTTTGGAAACCTTGTTGTAAAACTCGATCAAGTTTGTCAGGCATGACTTCTTCTCTTGGAATCCATGATGCCCTTCGGTGATATAATTTTTCCTCTCCAGATGCTCCCTTATTCTCAATCTGACTGCTTTCTCCAGCACTTTACAAAGTGTCACTTGTAATTGACACAGGTCTATAATATAGTGCTTACTGTCTGCCTCATGTTTTGGATATGGAGACAACGTTTGCCTTTTTGAAATCTTAGTTAGCGGGTGACAATGCACGTCTGCAGCCTCCTTCAGCTGTCATGGTTCTATGAAGTCTAGTCCTAATTCTTTTGTCAAATCTAGTTCCATTCACTGGTTCTTCTCAACGCTTTACATATTGCAACCTTGGTCTCAACAGTGATTCTTTTGTGAGAACTCTTGAAATATCATCGTCTTTTGTAGCTTTGTAACTCACCACAGCATATGTTCAGGGATGGTAAATCGAGCCTCACAGGTTTAAAAGAATTTTATAACCAAGTGACAAAAATTTGGCAAGAAAGAGAAGGGTGGGCAGATTACATTTTCTTAGACTGTCAGAAAGCCTTTGACACAGTACTCCATAAGAGGCTGTTAAAAAAGTTGGAGAAACAGGCAGGAATAACAGGTAAGGTGGTCCAGTGGATAAGGGAGTATCTAAACAACAGGAAACATCGAGTAACTGGGAGGGGGAACCTCACAGTGGCGAGATGTCACCACTCACCACAGGGTCACCACAGGGCTCTGTTCTTGGACCCATCCTGTTTGTGATATATGTAAAGGATCATCCAGAGGGTATATACTCATTCCTCTCAATGTTTGCTGATGATGGAAAAATAATGAGAAGAATTAAGTCAGAGGAAGATGGAGAGAGACTGCAAGACGACCTGGACAAACTCGAGGAACGATCTAGAATATAGCTATTGAAGTTTAACTCAGGTAAGTGTAAAGTAATGAAATTAGGTGAATGGAGCAGGAGGCCGAATACAAGGTACCATCTGGGAAGTGAAATCCTGCAAGAGTCAATATAGGAGAAAGATCTGGGGGTTGATATCACACCGAACCTGTCTCCAGAGGCCCACATGAAAAGAATATCATCAGCGACATATGCTAGATTGGCCAAAATAAGAACTGCCTTTATAAACTTGGGTAAGAAATTATTCGGAACATTGTATACCACATATGTCAGACCAATCTTGAAGTAAGCAGCTCCATCCTGGAATCCATACCTAGTTAAACATAAGACAAAGTTAAAGAATCAGAGGTATGCCACCAGACTAGTACCAGAGTTGTCCTAACCTCCCTGAAAAGTGAATACCCACATGAGCCACGGGGACGTTATAAAGAACTTTTTCAGTGTCAGAGTAGTTAACAGATGGAATACAATAGGCAGTGAAGTGGTGGAGGCTGACTCCATACACAGTTTCAAATGTAGATATGATTTGGAGGAGGCCTGGTCGAGGACCGGGCCGTGGGAACCCTGAGCCCCAAAATCATCGCACGGTATGATAGAGCCCAATAGGCTCAGGAACCTGTACACCAGCTGATTAAGAGATTTGAGAGATTGGACCGAAAAGCCGAAGCTCAACCCCCGCAAGCACAACTAGGAGAGTATATAGTGTTACTGCTGTTATTGTGTATCTTTATATGACTATGCAACGGGTGAGACGTTGCCAAGCTTTTGCAACAATGTCTTTTTCCAATTTCCTCAAAGGTTCCCTCATGACTCGGGTGCACACATATCCGGCTCCATTTAGTTTCAGTCTAATGCCCTCTGTTCCAGGTTATCTGTCCTTTTGCCATGATTTTTTGGTCCTTTCATTCTCTTCCCAATACTGCTTATGACCCAAGTGTTTTCTTAGTGTTATCTCGTCCACTTGCTCGAGAGGGATGATCTGCCTCGTAGCATATTTCAGGACTATGGCTTTCATTATCTCATTTGTGGGTTTCTCTTCTAATTTTCTCTCCAAGCGGATTCATGACAGGTCTTCAGCCTCCTGTTGTCTGTAGTGTCTCGTCTTCGTCAACGTCTCTTGGTATGACGTCCTTCCTCCAGCTCCACTATGATCTACAACACACACTGACGCTACCGTCTACACGCTGCTCGCTACCGTCTACACGCTGCTCACTACCGTCTACACGCTGCTCACTACCGTCTACACGCTGCTCGCTACCGTCTACACGCTGCTCGCTACCGTCTACACGCTGCTCGCTACCGTCTACACGCTGCTCACTACCGTCTACACGCTGCTCACTACCGTCTACACGCTGCTCACTACCGTCTACACGCTGCTCACTACCGTCTACACGCTGCTCGCTACCGTCTACACGCTGCTCGCTACCGTCTACACGCTGCTCACAACCGTCTACACGCTGCTCACTACCGTCTACACGCTGCTCACTACCGTCTACACGCTGCTCACTACCGTCTACACGCTGCTCACTACCGTCTACACGCTGCTCACTACCGTCTACACGCTGCTCGCTACCGTCTGCAAGCTGCTCACTACCGTCTACACGCTGCTCGCTACCGTCTACACGCTGCTCACTACCGTCTACACACTGCTCACTACCGTCTACACGCTGCTCACTACCGTCTACACGCTGCTCACTACCGTCTACACGCTGCTCGCTACTGTCTACACGCTGCTCACTACCGTCTACACGCTGCTCACTACCGTCTACACGCTGCTCACTACCGTCTGCAAGCTGCTCACTACCGTCTACACGCTGCTCGCTACCGTCTACACGCTGCTCGCTACCGTCTACACGCTGCTCACTACCGTCTACACGCTGCTCACTACCGTCTACACGCTGCTCACTACCGTCTACACGCTGCTCACTACCGTCTACACGCTGCTCACTACCGTCTACACGCTGCTCACTACCGTCTACACGCTGCTCGCTACCGTCTGCAAGCTGCTCACTACCGTCTACACGCTGCTCGCTACCGTCTACACGCTGCTCACTACCGTCTACACACTGCTCACTACCGTCTACACGCTGCTCACTACCGTCTACACGCTGCTCACTACCGTCTACACGCTGCTCGCTACCGTCTACACGCTGCTCACTACCGTCTACACGCTGCTCACTACCGTCTACACGCTGCTCACTACCGTCTGCAAGCTGCTCACTACCGTCTACACGCTGCTCGCTACCGTCTACACGCTGCTCGCTACCGTCTACACGCTGCTCACTACCGTCTACACGCTGCTCACTACCGTCTACACGCTGCTCACTACCGTCTACTCGCTGCTCACTACCGTCTACACGCTGCTCACTACTGTCTACACGCTGCTCGCTACCGTCTGCAAGCTGCTCACTACCGTCTACACGCTGCTCACTACCGTCTTCACACTGCTCACTACCGTCTACACGCTGCTCACTACCGTCTACACGCTGCTCGCTACCGTCTACACGCTGCTCACTACCGTCTACACGCTGCTCACTACCGTCTACACGCTGCTCGCTACCGTCTACACGCTGCTCACTACCGTCTACACGCTGCTCACTACCGTCTACACACTGCTCACTACCGTCTACACACTGCTCGCTACCGTCTACACGCTGCTTACTACCGTCTACACACTGCTCACTACCGTCTACACGCTGCTCACTACCGTCTACACGCTGCTCACTACCGACTACACACTGCTCGCTACCGTCTACACGCTGCTCACTACCGTCTACACGCTGCTCACTACCGTCTACACGCTGCTCACTACCGTCTACACGCTGCTCACTACCGTCTACACGCTGCTCACTACTGTCTACACGCTGTTCGCTACCGTCTGCAAGCTGCTCACTACCGTCTACACGCTGCTCACTACCGTCTACACGCTGCTCACTACCGTCTACACGCTGCTCACTACCGTCTACACGCTGCTCGCTACCGTCTGCAAGCTGTATATATATCCTCCCAATTCCCTTCTCCTCTTGTCAGTCTGGTTTGACAAAGGCTTTAACAAAGTCGAAACGTTACCTCCTTTCATTTTTCTCTGTGGATTTTCCGCATAAAATGATCAGTGTTTTGTGATCGTCAATTGCATTAATGGATACCACGTGCCAGTTTCTAGCCTTCTCCTCTCTCTACCCTTCCCTTAAACCTTTTGTTACTAAACTGCGTTCTGCTTTAGTGAAATCTCATTCCCTAAAACTTCGTCTTCGCTTTCTTCGAAAATGCCTCAGTGAACAAGTGCTTCCCCGTTCATTATTACCCAACAGCGTTCTTAAATTGTCAGATCAGCCGTTTGATGAGATACCCCGCATAGTGCTTATAAAAAACATCGATTTACTTAAATTTGAAGTTCGTGAATGTTTTAAAGTGGTGAATAAATGTAAGTACGCTTTTCTCCAAGCCATTCCGCCTGAGTGGAACCGTTGTTTGATGGATTACTGTTATACTACTCTGAGGTCTACCTGCAGAAAGGTGAGTACTAAACTTGATTTCAAATTAAAGAACCTTATTCATCGAAGTGACTGGAATAAACACTCTAACCAGGAGTTTGTTATAAACCTCTCAGATAGACAGCTTGATAATGACACGATTACTGCATTAGGATATGGTCTGAGCTTTGCCACATCTAATGGAACAGTCAATTATGTAGATATTGCCAAAGGTTTCTGCAATCTTGAAAAGTATAGTAATGTCTCAGTTGAAGATATTAATGTGTGCAAAGGGATGATGTATGGTGTTTTACTTAACAATTCTGTTCCTAACTGTCCAAGTCGATTTGTTCATGCGTTCAAAAATCTCAAAAAAGATAGTTCATTACATATTACCAAGGCTGATAAGTCAAATGCAGTAGTTATTATGAATAAAGATGACTATGTCCGAAAAATGGAGTTACTCCTGGAAGACAGGGATACTTATCTATTGATTAATAGAGATCCTACTGAAAAAGTGATTGCACATTTTAACAAATCTCTTAAAACTGTGTGTAAAGGTGATAAAGAGTTGATATCTAGGCTAATAAGTCGATCCCCCTCTCTTCCTTACATGTATGGTCTTATAAAAACTCATAAGCCAAATAATCCGGCAAGGCCGATAATTAGTTCAATTGGTTCGGCGGCTTATAAACTTTCTAAGTGGTTAGTCAAGGTTTTGTCCCCAATAGTTGGTACTATTTCCAACTCACACTTGACAAACAATGTGGACTTAGTTAATAAGCTATCCACACTGAATTTAAATTTTGATTTTAAACTAATAAGTTTCGATGTGACCTCTTTATTCACTAAAGTACCCGTTGATGACCTGTTAGAATTTCTACGTGAGGAACTGCCTAAATATAATTTGAACTTGCAGACCAATAAAGTATTAGAACTTATCAAATTGTGTATAAAGACAATTATTTTAGTTTTAATGGAAAATTTTTCAAACAAACATTTGGAATGGCGATGGGCAATCCTCTTTCCCCCGTTTTAAGTAATTTGTATATGGAATTCTTCGAAACAAAAATCTTATCCAGTATTATCCCGGCTAATGTAGTTTGGTTTAGGTATGTTGATGATATTTTGTGTTTATGGCCGTGTGACAAAGACCATATAGTTTTTCTTAATGAACTCAATTCTTTGGTACCTTCAATAAAATTCACTTGTGAGACTGAGGTGAATGGTATGCTTCCGTTTTTGGACATTATGATTCATAGAGTCACTAGAAAGTTCAAATTTAATGTGTATAGGAAACCTACCAACGTGGGGTCGTATGTTCATTTTTATTCGAATCATCATAGTAAAGTTAAACGGGCAGTATTTTCAGGAATGTTTCTACGAGCTTTGAGGGTGTGCAGCCCTGAGTTTTTTGATGAAGAGATTGCTATAATATATGAAATCGGGAAGAGTTTACAATATCCTAAGAGGTTTTTGGATTTCTCGTTTGAACAAGCCAAGCGTACGTTTTATAATCACATCCCTAAGGCGAAACCAGAAATTATTAACTCATTGGTTGTACCTTATGCGAGTGGACTTGAAAAATTGTCTTTGATTTTTAAGAAACTTAATATAAATTTGGTGTTCACTAATAGTACGATCAAATCCAATTTAATAAAAAACTCCCCTGATACAGCAGGTTGCGTGTATTCAATTCCCTGCAATGATTGTGATTCTGTGTACCTTGGACAAACAGAAAGTCCTTACAATTGCGGTTGTCACAACATGCTTATAGTATTAGAACTGCCCAAACGTCTAATGCATTGTATCTACATACGAATTTATGCGATCACAATATTAACTGGAATGGTGCAAAAAGCATTACCAATTGTGGGGATTTCGTGGAACGGAATTTGATTGAGTCTGCTCTAATCAGTCAGTGTCCAAATCTTCTTAATGTTAGTACTGGAATGTACAAACTTGATCCATTTTAAGTTATAATATTGCACAACAGTTTAAGAAAAAACTGTAATTGTTAGAGAGGCTTACAATGTCTCATTATAATTTTATATTTATATATTCATTTATTGCATGTTCATGAGGCTTTTCTTTAATCTTTCATCCTTTTTCTCTGACCGCTTAATCCTCTTTGACCATTCTAAGCTAAGCTTTACCTGTCTCTGGTTAATCCTTTCCCTAGGGTTGGGTTGGTCAGGTGTCGGCCTATATATCCTCCCAATTCCCTTCTCCTCTTGTCAGTCTGGTTTGACAAAGGCTTTAACAAAGTCGAAACGTTACCTCCTTTCATTTTTCTCTGTGGATTTTCCGCATATATATCTATATAATATATATATATATATATAGTATATATATTTATAATATAATATATATATATATATTAATATATATATTGTGGGGTTTCACGGTGTTCTCGTTAGAGAAGGGTTAAAGCAACAGTAGACTGGATCTCCTTTCCAGGTGGTTGCTCCAACAATAACCCTTACTCACCGTCGTTCGGCGGGTCTTCCCTCGATCCTCTAGGCTCCACTGCTGGCCTCGGAGAGTACCCCAGTCGGTCTCACAACCGGCCTTTAATTGCAAGATGAGTGGGGCACAGATCGTTCCCCAATCTGTGGCCCGCCCCGACACCGAACTCTTACACAGCCTTCAAGGTCGCCAACTGGTTTTTAGGTGTCCAGTAACACTGCAGTGGTCAGGTGTAATTGTGGCAAGAGCAAATTCCAGTAATATGGTATCAGGCAGGTCACTCTGCTTTACTCATTACACGGTCACAAGATAAATGGAGGGGATGATATCAAACACCAAAGAGTTTGGTATTTTACTTAAAAGACAACGAGAAATATATATGCATCAATGTATCAGGAATAATATATGACAATTGCTCCATTCATAGCATAATATTCTGGAGCGCACCGATATGGTAACATCAGCGCCACGCGTCACCTGTCAGATCTCAGCTGACCGGGACCCTCGCGATCGTGGGAACAGACTAGTACTTGTTTTCTAATTCTGTCACGATCCCCGTTTATTTAACTTTTCCAAAACACTATTCAACATTCACATGGCTTACTTATGATTTCACTGGCCTCACGATCAACATCTTATTCACAATACTCTCACAGTGACTTTCCACCGTACCAAAAGATTACTCTATTCTTAATAATATTTACTGTGAATGCACTCGCTTGATCACTGAACTTTTCTTTATATCTATACTTTCTCTTAAGAGATATCACTGGCAATCACTCCACGTATATGATATTATTCAGTACACATGCATGTCATATATAAATCAGTAATCAAATTACAGGCATATATAATATACATCATGAAGATCAATATACAGGCATTTATATCAATAGATCATGGAGATCAACACACGGCATTTATATCAATAGATTATAGAGATCAACACACGGGCACTTATATCAATAGATTATAGAGATCAATCCACAGGCATTTATATCAATAGATCATAGAGATCAACACACTGGCATTATATCAATAATCTTGGAGATCAATACACAGGCATTTAATCAATAAATTCTAGGCTCATACCTAACGCCAAAATCTGGTTTACTACCAAATATATAATAATAATAATCACAGGAGATCAATAATAGTCACAGTTAATTCTTTGACGAATCCTGGTGCTTGCACACACCCACACATATATATATATGTAAACTGATACTGTGAGCGCTCTGGGTAGCCTCACCACACACTGTGCTCTCTGTGACAGACTCAAGTGAGACTTGCTCACGACATATAAAATATCCTGACAAGAAAATATATAGCTAACTAAAGGGGAAATGGGAGGGTAACTGTAAACACCTACTTCACCTATCCTAGGATGACAGTTGGGTTGTAGCTCCTGGTCCAGGCTCTCGCCTCGTTCACCATCCAGAAACACAAGCCCACGCCTTAGGATGTCGCGTCTCGCCGCTTCTGTACACAGCAGGTCCGTGCTCCTTCCTCTACAGTACGTCGCAGGGTTGAAGTCGGTCTCCTGGCCGTCAACTTTCCTCCCAACTACGGCAGCCAGCCTACGTCTCGGCGGTCGTCGCACGTTTCCCAATTAGTCCTTGTCACTGTACTCCCAGAGGAACTGCCTCTCACCACTACGAAGTCACTGTGAAGTTACCAGCCGTCCCAGACGATGCTGCTTAAGCTCCACACGCACAGCACCCGACTTCAGAGCACTTGAAGCTCACTTCACTGTCAATTCCCTCGTCGTCTAGATATATCGCTAGGTATTTGGGAAGACTTCTCGACGTGCTTGCATCCAACTGTTGACTCGTAGGGTTCCACGAAGGTGGGGTTACTGTCAAACTTGACAGGATCGTCGATCACACGTTCAACCTGGTTGACAAGGCTGTCAACCCGGTTCACTCACGGTGGGTGGCCCGGCCACTAAGCTGTCTCTTATACTGGTGAACTGCCAATGACGACACACGTCGATGCCCGGCCCACTTCTTGCAACGCACCTGTCCCTGAGCACTTGTTGCTCAATATTCTGTCAATTCCTTATCTGAGCCACATCTGGGTTGCAGGAAGACCTCACAGAGTGCGTGCCAACAACTGGAGACGCTTACATCCACCGGAGTTCGGTAAATCCGTCACTCTGACAGGATGACCGATCGCGCGTCCTACCTCTCGGACGTGTCGTGAAAGACTGATATCGCCAGGCGCCAACACGGCCGGACCCCCATGCCTATGTGACGTCACTTTTTCCAAAGTTGGTTTTCATTGGCTCCCAGTGCCACGTCGCTGACGGTGACCAATCTGGCGCCACTGACGTCACACAGTTTTGGCGGGAGAACAGACTCGCCAGCGCCATATTGGCTCCCTAAAGGGCCTATCCCACAGGCCAAAATGCTATATTTTCGCAAATTTCTCGGCTCATCGAGAATACTGTTCTCTCCCACATATGTTCAATTGATGCCTGCAATGTAGAGAACGCTCGGGAATAGTGGACATGACTCTTACAGCAGGCGTGGGAGAATTAGAAGGGGGGGAACACCGTCACAATATATATATATATATATAATATATATATATATATATATATATATATATATATATATATATATATATATATATATATATATATATATATATATATATATATATATATATTATATATATATATATATATATATATATATATTATATGTCGTACCTAGTAGCCAGAACGCACTTCTTAGTCTACTATGCAAGGCCCGATTTGCCTAATAAGCTAACTTTTCATGAATTAATATATTTTCTCTAATTTTTTTCTTATGAAATGATAAAGCTACCCATTTCATTATGTATGAGGTAATTTTTTTTTATTGGAGTTAAAATTAACGTAGATATATGACCGAACCTAACCAACCCTACCTAACCTAACCTAACCTAACCTGTCTTTATTGGTTAGGTTAGGTTAGGTAGCCGAAAAAGTTAGGTTAGGTTAGGTAGGT
The DNA here is from genome assembly GCA_020271785.1 of Procambarus virginalis. Taxonomy (NCBI): domain Eukaryota; kingdom Metazoa; phylum Arthropoda; class Malacostraca; order Decapoda; family Cambaridae; genus Procambarus; species Procambarus virginalis. The sequence goes on along the minus strand of WNGS01163170.1, from coordinate 126,650 downwards.
TAGGTAGTCGAAAAAACATAATTCATGAAAACTGGCTTATTAGGCAAATAGGGCCTTGCATAGTAGGCTGAGAAGTGCATTCAGGCTACTAGGTACGACATTATATATATATATATATATATATATATATATATATATATATATATATATATATATATATATATATATATATAACTGAAAACTCACACCCCAGAAGTGACTCGAACCCATACTCCCAGGAGCAACGCAACTGGTATGTACAGGGATGCCTTAAACCACTTGACCATCACGACCGGACATAAGGAAGTGATAGCCGAGGCTATATGAACCACTTCCCCGCCGGCACCTGGATGGTTATCTTGGGCATAGCATTTTATCAAATCACCTCATTTTTTGGGGCAACACGTGAGGAACACAAATGCAAACAAGCCTGAATGGTCCCCAGGACTAGATACAACTGAAAACTCACACCCCAGAAGTGACTCGAACCCATACTCCCAGGAGCAACGCAACTGGTATGTACAGGGATGCCTTAAACCACTTGACCATCACGACCGGACATAAGGAAGTGATAGCCGAGGCTATATGAACCACTTCCCCGCCGGCACCTGGATGGTTATCTTGGGCATAGCATTTTATCAAATCACCTCATTTTTTGGGGCAACACGTGAGGAACACAAATGCAAACAAGCCTGAATGGTCCCCAGGACTAGATACAACTGAAAACTCACACCCCAGAAGTGACTCGAACCCATACTCCCAGGAGCAACGCAACTGGTATGTACAGGGATGCCTTAAACCACTTGACCATCACGACCGGACATAAGGAAGTGATAGCCGAGGCTATATGAACCACTTCCCCGCCGGCACCTGGATGGTTATCTTGGGCATAGCATTTTATCAAATCACCTCATTTTTTGGGGCAACACGTGAGGAACACAAATGCAAACAAGCCTGAATGGTCCCCAGGACTAGATACAACTGAAAACTCACACCCCAGAAGTGACTCGAACCCATACTCCCAGGAGCAACGCAACTGGTATGTACAGGGATGCCTTAAACCACTTGACCATCACGACCGGACATAAGGAAGTGATAGCCGAGGCTATATGAACCACTTCCCCGCCGGCACTGGATGGTTATCTTGGGCATAGCATTTTATCAAATCACCTCATTTTGGGGGCAACACGTGAGGAACACAAATGCAAACAAGCCTGAATGGTCCCCAGGACTAGATACAACTGAAAACTCACACCCCAGAAGTGACTCGAACCCATACTCCCAGGAGCAACGCAACTGGTATGTACAGGGATGCCTTAAACCACTTGACCATCACGACCGGACATAAGGAAGTGATAGCCGAGGCTATATGAACCACTTCCCCGCCGGCACCTGGATGGTTATCTTGGGCATAGCATTTTATCAAATCACCTCATTTTTTGGGGCAACACGTGAGGAACACAATGCAAACAAGCCTGAATGGTCCCCAGGACTAGATACAACTGAAAACTCACACCCCAGAAGTGACTCGAACCCATACTCCCAGGAGCAACGCAACTGGTATGTACAGGGATGCCTTAAACCACTTGACCATCACGACCGGACATAAGGAAGTGATAGCCGAGGCTATATGAACCACTTCCCCGCCGGCACTGGATGGTTATCTTGGGCATAGCATTTTATCAAATCACCTCATTTTTGGGGGCAACACGTGAGGAACACAAATGCAAACAAGCCTGAATGGTCCCCAGGACTAGATACAACTGAAAACTCACACCCCAGAAGTGACTCGAACCCATACTCCCAGGAGCAACGCAACTGGTATGTACAGGGATGCCTTAAACCACTTGACCATCACGATCGGACATAAGGAAGTGATAGCCGAGCTATATGAACCACTTCCCCGCCGGCACCTGGATGGTTATCTTGGGCATAGCATTTTATCAAATCACCTCATTTTTTGGGGCAACACGTGAGGAACACAAATGCAAACAAGCCTGAATGGTCCCCAGGACTAGATACAACTGAAAACTCACACCCCAGAAGTGACTCGAACCCATACTCCCAGGAGCAACGCAACTGGTATGTACAGGGATGCCTTAAACCACTTGACCATCACGACCGGACATAAGGAAGTGATAGCCGAGGCTATATGAACCACTTCCCCGCCGGCACCTGGATGGTTATCTTGGGCATAGCATTTTATCAAATCACCTCATTTTTTGGGGCAACACGTGAGGAACACAAATGCAAACAAGCCTGAATGGTCCCCAGGACTAGATACAACTGAAAACTCACACCCCAGAAGTGACTCGAACCCATACTCCCAGGAGCAACGCAACTGGTATGTACAGGGATGCCTTAAACCACTTGACCATCACGACCGGACATAAGGAAGTGATAGCCTGAGCTATATGAACCACTTCCCCGCCGGCACCTGGATGGTCATCTTGGGCATAGCATTTTATCAAATCACCTCTTTTTTTGGGGCAACACGTGAGGAACACAAATGCAAACAAGCCTGAATGGTCCCAGGACTAGATACAACTGAAAACTCACACCCCAGAAGTGACTCGAACCCATACTCCCAGGAGCAACGCAACTGGTATGTACAGGGATGCCTTAAACCACTTGACCATCACGACCGGACAAAAGGAAGTGATAGCCTGAGCTATATGAACCACTTCCCCGCCGGCACCTGGATGGTCATCTTGGGCATAGCATTTTATCAAATCACCTCTTTTTTTGGGGCAACACATGAGGAACACAAATGCAAACAAGCCTGAATGGTCCCCAGGACTAGATACAACTGAAACTCACACCCCAGAAGTGACTCGAACCCATACTCCAGGAGCAACGCAACTGGTATGTACAGGGATGCCTTAAACCACTTGACCATCACGACCGGACAAAAGGAAGTGATAGCCGAGCTATATGAACCACTTCCCCCCGGCACCTGGATGGTCATCTTGGGCATAGCATTTTATCAAATCACCTCTTTTTTGGGGGCAACACGTGAGGAACACAATGCAACAAGCCTGAATGGTCCCCAGGACTAGATGCAACTGAAACTCACACCCTAGAAGTGACTCGAACCCATACTCCCAGGAGCAACGCAACTGGTATGTACAGGGATGCCTTAAACCACTTGACCATCACGACCGGACAAAAGGAAGTGATAGCCTGAGCTATATGAACCACTTCCCCGCCGGCACCTGGATGGTCATCTTGGGCATAGCATTTTATCAAATCACCTCTTTTTTGGGGCAACACGTGAGGAACACAAATGCAAACAAGCCTGAATGGTCCCAGGACTAGATACAACTGAAAACTCACACCCCAGAAGTGACTCGAACCCATACTCCCAGAGCAACGCAACTGGTATGTACAGGGATGCCTTAAACCACTTGACCATCACGACCGACAAAAGGAAGTGATAGCCTGAGCTATATGAACCACTTCCCCGCCGGCACCTGGATGGTCATCTTGGGCATAGCATTTTATCAAATCACCTCTTTTTTGGGGCAACACGTGAGGAACACAATGCAAACAAGCCTGAATGGTCCCCAGGACTAGATACAACTGAAAACACACCCCAGAAGTGACTCGAACCCATTCTCCCAGGAGCAACGCAACTGGTATGTACAGGGATGCCTTAAACCACTTGACCATCACGAANTATTGAGCACAGTTAGAGCATAACAATAAATACCAAATCTGGTGGTAATTATTCAATAGAAAATTGTATGAAGTATATAGAATCAATAATCAAATTGAATAAAATTGTACGAAAAATGTGTCTTAGCTGTAAGACGATTTCTAACGCCAGTTCATCATTCGTCCTCGTGGTCACGGAATCCCCATAGAGAAATAACTCGAGGTAAATAACACGATTGATGAGAATCTTGCTGGCACCTCAAATACACGCTGTAATACAAGAAATGTAAAGTAGCAATTGACTAGGCTACAAATTATGTTCAGATATTCATGAAACTGAGATGAGTGATAAACATTACTAACATGTTATTTTTGATGTTCATTCTTCCTGACGACAAACTACTCACAAATGTACTACCTACTTTGATGCACCAAAACTAGGGAAATACTTATGTGAGCGTAACAGAGTACTGAGGTCTGCCGAAATTCGCGTCTGCCAGTCTCAATGTTCACTACTGTGCACACTTAATTACGAGTCCTGGTTCCAATTGTTGACGCGTTATTAACTGACGAGGCACTAGAGAACACATAGGCAAGTAATTTTCACTTATTAACTGGGTATCAACGTAATTCTTGTCGATAAGAATTCCCAGCAGCTGCCATGTGCTTCACCCACGCTGCCTCGTGACCAAGCCTTGTTGAGTAATGGCGTCGCCGCCTCCCTCCTGCCCGCTCTCGCATTCACCACGGAAATTATTAAACACGAATTATTCTTTTCCGCGCAATTATGGATGAAATGCGATAATATGAACTGGGTTGCAATTATAGGGATTTAATAATTATAATTTTCTCGATAAATGATCTCTAGTGAGAAATGGAGATGATATTTATACCTCTCCAGACCATTCAATCGTAACAGAATAAAAACTGTTACTAAATAATTTAAATTAATAACTCTTGTTTTTACAAGATCAGGAGTAATATTATCAGCAATTGGCTCAGATTAAATTATATTAACACTACTGTTAGTGGTGTTAAGAACTACTGCAATTAGTAAGGTGATGACAATTTATTATAATATAATAATAGATGATAAGTGTTGGAAATTTCCAACAACCAGGTCACACCTACCATCATGTTCCAGGTACCAGGTCACACCTACCATCATGTTCCAGGTACCAGGTCACACCTACCATCATGTCCCAGGTACCAGGTCACACCTACCATCATGTCCCAGGTACCAGGTCACACCTACCATCATGTCCCAGGTACCAGGTCACACCTACCATCATGTCCAGGTACCAGGCACACCTACCATCATGTCCCAGGTACCAGGTCACACCTACCATCATGTTCCAGGTACCAGGTCACACCTACCATCATGTCCAGGTACCAGGACACACCTTCCATCATGTCCCAGGTACAAGGTCACACCGTCCATCATGTCCCAGGTACCAGGACACACCGTCCATCATGTCCCAGGTACAAGGTCACACCGTCCATCATGTCCCAGGTACCAGGTCACACCTTCCATCATGTCCCAGGTACCAGGTCACACCTACCATCATGTCCAGGTACCAGGACACACCTTCCATCATGTCCCAGGTACAAGGTCACACCGTCCATCATGTCCCAGGTACCAGGTCACACCTACCATCATGTCCAGGTACAAGGTCACACCGTCCATCATGTTCCAGGTACCAGGTCACACCTTCCATCATGTTCCAGGTACAAGGTCACACCTACCATCATGTCCCAGGTACCAGGTCACACCTACCATCATGTACCAGGTACAAGGTCACACCTTCCATCATGTCCCAGGTACCAGGTCACACCTTCCATCATGTCCCAGGTACCAGGTCACACCTTCCATCATGTCCCAGGTACCAGGTCACACCTACCATCATGTCCCAGGTACCAGGTCACACCTTCCATCATGTCCCAGGTACCAGGTCACACCTTCCATCATGTCCCAGGTACCAGGTCACACCTTCCATCATGTCCCAGGTACCAGGTCACACCTTCCATCATGTCCCAGGTACCAGGTACAAGGGATATCAGCCCCGGGTCCGACGCCCAGCTCCAGGATGGGAATGAGCGTGTCCCCATCATTCAGGGAAGGGAAGAGGATGGGTTATCTACTCTATCTATCATCTCCTGCACCACCCGCAGCCTTTATGCATCCCATCAATTCAAAAGTTTCCATAAATCAATTTGTTTTTAACCAGGAGGTATGTTGATATTTTTAATTATCAACAAAAAACGCCAAACCATTCTGATTTTATAGCACTGGGAATGGGTCAGGATAAGGATTTGGGATGGGACGGAGGGAAGGAATGGTGCCCCAACCATTCCGGGCTCGGGGATTGAACGCCGACCTGCATGAAGCGAGACCCCTCGCTGTACCGTCCAGCCCAAGTGGCTGGTAGGAGGCAAGTGGAATGAGGGCCTTAACTTTCATCTCCAAACATGGAATATTCATCTTTTCATTATCTCTACATAACGCCAATAAAAACTGAAAAATAAAATCTTTCCTTCATCTTAATTGTCTACATCTGACGATCAATCAAGGAAATATACGAGTTAACATATATTAAAACTCAGCAATAACGATCGTCTTAAAAAAAATCGTTGCTGCCCACTCAAGATGGAAACGGATTTTTAAACGAGGAATTCTTTTGTTATTGTGACGTTAAGTGACCTTAAAAGTGTTCGTAGTCGGTGTGATGAGAGTCCTATTTGAGGATAACCTTGTGGCAGTCACCACACGAGGACAACCTTGTGGCAGTCACCACACGAGGACAACCTTGTGGCAGTCACCACACGAGGACAACCTTGTGGCAGACATCACATCGTGAGGTTATCTTGAGATGATTTAGGGGCTTTTTAGTGTCCCCGCGGCCTGGTCCTCGACCAGGCCTCTACCCCAAGGAAGCAGCCCGTGACAGCTGACTAATACCCAGGTACCTATTTTACTGCTAGGTAACAGAGGCATAGGGTGAAAGAAACTCTGCCCATTGTTTCTCGCCGGCGCCTGGGATCGAACCCAGGACCACAGGATCACAAGTCCCGCGTGCTGTCCGCTCGTCCGACCGGCTCCCACATGAGGACAACCTCATTCTGTACACCACACGAGGATACTTGACTGAAGCTGTCCTCTTCAACACGTTGTCATCTTCAGGTATTATTCATTTAGTTTGTTCCAGATTCTCTAGTCAGTTCCAGTGACAATTTTATAACTGAACATCCAGTGCCAGAAGCGCCCTACACACAAGAACAGTACTGTAGCCGCTACTAACTAGGTGCACGCCATGTGCAACTGCCAGCAACTACATAAATCACGTTCGTACCAGAGGATATATAGGGGTCACCAGAGGATATATAGGGGTCACCAGAGGATATATAGGGTCACCAGAGGATATATAGGGTCACCAGAGGATATATAGGGTCACCAGAGGATATATAGGGGTCACCAGAGGATATATAGGGTCACCAGAGGATATATAGGGGTCACCAGAGGATATATAGGGGTCACCAGAGGATATATAGGGGTCACCAGAGGATATATAGGGGTCACCAGAGGATATATAGGGGTCACCAGAGGACATATAGGGTCACCAGAGGATATAGGGTCACCAGAGGATATATAGGGTCACCAGAGGATATATAGGGGTCACCAGAGGATATATAGGGTCACCAGAGGATATAGGGGTCACCAGAGGATATAGGGTCACCAGAGGATATATAGGGGGTCACCAGAGGATATAGGGTCACCAGAGGATATATAGGGTCACCAGAGGATATATAGGGGTCACCAGAGGATATATAGGGTCACCAGAGGATATATAGGGGTCACCAGAGGATATATAGGGGTCACCAGAGGATATATAGGGTCACCAGAGGATATATAGGGGTCACCAGAGGATATAGGGGTCACCAGAGGATATAGGGTCACCAGAGGATATATAGGGGTCACCAGAGGATATAGGGTCACCAGAGGATATATAGGGTCACCAGAGGATATATAGGGGTCACCAGAGGATATATAGGGTCACCAGAGGATATATAGGGGTCACCAGAGGATATATAGGGGTCACCAGAGGATATATAGGGGTCACCAGAGGATATATAGGGTCACCAGAGGATATATAGGGTCACCAGAGGATATATAGGGTCACCAGAGGATATATAGGGTCACCAGAGGATATAGGGGTCACCAGAGGATATAGGGTCACCAGAGGATATATAGGGTCACCAGAGGATATATAGGGGTCACCAGAGGATATAGGGTCACCAGAGGATATATAGGGTCACCAGAGGATATATAGGGGTCACCAGAGGACATATAGGGTCACCAGAGGATATAGGGTCACCAGAGATATATAGGGTCACCAGAGGATATATAGGGGTCACCAGAGGATATATAGGGTCAAAAGAGGATATATAGGGTCACCAGAGGATATATAGGGTCACCAGAGGATATATAGGG
>WNGS01163170.1:81124-97453 GCA_020271785.1 Procambarus virginalis | reverse complement strand
CATACATAATGACGCAAAGTATGCGAGTAGTTCTGCTGACAGAGTTACATTAGTCAAATCTACATAACAGATATTACAAATTGCCAGAGGTACTTGTAGCCGAGCCTAAGCCTAGCAGTGGTAACATCAAGAAGTTTGCTAACATTATTGGATGGCCATAGACGTGCGGTTCTTCCTGCATAATAGAATGATGATAGATGGAGTAAATGGTGTGAATTTCACTTTGCCTCAGGTCTCCGAAATTAGTTTGACCTTCCCGGGATATTGCTGCCCTCAGGCTGCTCAAAGGCAGTCCAAGTTGGTAATCAATTCCCTCTTTACGAGCAAAAGTCTGGCCAACTCATCAGTTCTATCATGCATTCGGAGACCAATATGCGAAGGAATCCACAGGAGAAGAGAAGAAACACTGGGGCATGATCCCAACATACAAAATACTAAGAGGGGTTAACAAAGTGGACAAGGACAAATACAAGGAGGAAACGCAAATGTGTAAAAGAACTGTAATGAAATACTCGTTCCTTGAGCGGGTGGTCAGCAAGTAAAATACGCCGAAAGAAGTTGTGGAAGCCACCGCCATCCACGACTTTAAGACCAGGTCGACAAAGAATTCGAGCAGCAGAATAGCTAAATTATAACGAAACAGGAGCAACAATGCCAGTAGACAAGGCATAAAGACCTAGGCTTCACTTCCCTTTGGTCAATGATAGGTAAGTACTGATAGGTAAGTACAGATGGGGAAAGTCCCACCACTCGCCCCACTCCCCACCGTCCAAGCTGCCGCTATATAAATGGTGATAATATTTATACTGGTGACAGCGAACACGGTCACCAGTATAAATAAACTACACCAATATTCCTGAAACTAACTCTTAATTCCATCAATATTTATAAAGCTTTGTATTATACTTGTGACGTAAAGTTCTTCTCCTCAACACACGAGCGAGGAAGCAAGACAAATATTAGCTTGCTAATCTCCACTCACAAACCATAAACACTCCAGGGGAAGGGCTGGCGGCTGCACCCTCCTTCCAACAATGCCCGGCTACCTCATCTTTATTTTCACTGAAGTTCTCTTTTTGGAAAAAAAAAATATATATCACCTTCTCTCGAGTGATTATAAAGTTCCACCGCCGCCCGCTGGCTGGATGAGAGGCACATCATAAGCAAATCAAAATTATATGCAAGTAACTGACACAAATGTTTATTACTTATTCTAGAGTCTGTTGAGGTCTAGTTGAGGAGTCCTCAAGATGGCGCTGAACCCTCTCGTATGTTTCTGGGATAATGATCCCAGATATGATGAGCAAATATTATATAACTATAATATTTGCTCATCAAGGCTCGAATTTGTTTAGATAAACAAATGTTTGGTGTTAATTTCCTGAGCCCATTATGTGCGGCTTTTCTACAACCACCCACAGGGTGCATGACAACTGGGTGGATAGCGCTTCGGATTAGTAGTCCTGAGGTTCCGGGTTCGATCCCCGATGGATGCGAAGACAAATGGGCAAAATGTTTCTTTCACCCAAATGCTCCTGTTACCTAGCAGTAAATAGGTACCTGGGAGTTAGACAGATGCTACGGGCTGCTTCAGGGGGATGGATGCTTGGTCGAGGACTGAGCCGCGGGAACACTAAGCCCGGAAATCATCATCAAATCATCTCAAGATATGGATATGGGGTCCACTACCACTCACAGGATGGGTATGGGATCAACTACCATTCACAGGATGGGTATGGATCAACTACCATTCACAGGATGGGTATGGGGTCTACTACCACTCATAGGATGGGTATGGGGTCCACTACCACTCACAGGATGGGTATAAGGTCCACTACCACTCACAGCATGGGTATAAAGTCCACTACCATTCACAGGATGGGTATGGGGTCCACTCACAGGATGGGTATGGGGTCCACTACCTCTCACAGCATGGGTATAAAGTCCCTACCATTCACAGGATGGGTATGGGGTTCACTACCACTGACAGGATGGGTATGGGATTAACTACCATTCACAGGATGGGTATGGGGTCTACTACCACTCATAGGATGGGTATGGGGTCCACTACCACTCACAGGATGGGTATAAGGTCCACTACCATTCACAGGGTGGGTATGGGGTCCACTACCACTCACAGCATGGGTATGGGGTCCACTACCACTCACAGGATGGATATGGGGTCCACTATCTCTCACGGGATGGATATGGGTCCACTGCCACTCACTGGATGAGTATGGGGTCCACTATCACTCACAGGATGGATATGGGTCCACTACCACTCACAGGATGGTTATGGGGTCCACTACCACTCTCAGGATGGATATGGGGTCCATTACCACTCACAGGATGGATATGGGGTCCATTACCACTCACAGGATGGGTGTGGGGTCCACTAACACTCACAAGATGGGTATGGGGCCCACTACCACTCACAGCATGAATATGGGGGCCCCCACTACCACTCACTGGATGGGTATGGGGCCCACTACCGCTCACAGGATGGGTATGGGGAGCAATACCACTCACAGGATGGGTATATGGAGCACTACCACTCGCAGGATGGGTATGGGGCCCACTACCACTCACAGGATGGGTATGGGGCCCACTACCACTCACAGGATGGGTATGGGGCCCACTACCACTCACAGGATGGGTATGGGTAGCACTACCACTCGCAGGATGGGTATGGGGAGCACTACCACTCGCAGGATGGGTATGGGGCCCACTACCACTCGCAGGATGGGTATGGGCCCACTACCACTCACAGGATGGGTATGGGTAGCACTACCACTCGCAGGATGGGTATGGGGCCCACTACCACTCGCAGGATGGGTATGGGGCCCACTACCACTCGCAGGATGGGTATGGGGCCCACTACCACTCGCAGGATGGGTATGGGGCCCACTACCACTCACAGGATGGGTATGGGGCCCACTACCACTAGCAGGATGGGTATGGGGCCCACTACCACTCACAGGATGGGTATGGGGCCAACTACCACTCGCAGGATGGGTATGGGGCCCACTACCACTAGCAGGATGGGTATGGGCCCCACTACCACTCGCAGGATGGGTATGGGGCCCACTACCACTCACAGGATGGGTATGGGGCCCACTACCACTCGCAGGATGGGTATGGGTAGCATGGTAAAGCGTCTCTCAAAACTAATCTGGAGTTGTTTACGGTAGAAGCTTAGACGGGTGAGTGTGTGAGTGTGGCGGCCACACTTGGTATAGCCAGGAGGCGGACAGGCATGACTGACGGGAGGTATGATGACATGTTCTCCTCACTTCCGTCAAGGAGTGCCTCCCCCTCCTCCTCTGCCACCTGATAAGGCTTGACACCAGCTGTGTCAAGCCCTCCACCGCCGCCCCACTCTGCCCTCTGATCACGCTCGCAGAAATTGATTTAATTAGTTGCCTTACACAGATCTTCAGGTACAATGTACACCGCGGTGTTGCTTAACACCAGGTCCCTGGTACAATGTACACCGCGGTGTTGCCTAACACCAGGTCCCAGGTACAATGTACACCGCGGTGTTGCCTAACACCAGGTCCCTGGTACAATGTACACCGCGGTGTTGCCTAACACCAGGTCCCTGGTACAATGTACACCGCGGTGTTGCCTAACACCAGGTCCCTGGTACAATGTACACCGCGGTGTTGCCTAACACCAGGTCCCAGGTACAATGTACACCGCGGTGTTGCCTAACACCAGGTCCCAGGTACAATGAAAGCCAGAGCACAGACGTTCTCAAGAACCCAGATACAGGTCAACCACATCATGGCCTCCCACCAGGTCTCAGATATAAGATAAAGCACATCATGGTTTACATCTGTCCCCAAATACAAGCATGGGTTTCCAAAATACCCCAGACTGAAAGTAAACCACATCCTGGTCTTACACCATTTGGCGGTCCCCGTGGCGTAGTGGTTGGACACTTTCCATGGCGTTCGAGAGTGCTTTGTCCTGCGTTCGTATCCTGGCCGGGGAGGATTTACTGGCGTCAATCCATATTTAATCCCTAATATATAACCACCATTTTAGCGTAAATTTTAAATTATAACCACTACGGGATCCTTAATCAAGCACTAATGTTTGGGAGATTAATCTTTTCAATGGTTTATATTTCCGGAAGAAGCTGTGATACAGAGTTTGTTTGGTAGTTGCCACAGCTGGGGCAAGGACACCACACACAACACAACACAGGTCAGGGACACCACACACAACACAACACAGGTCAGGGACACCACGCACAACACAACACAGGTCAGGAACACCACACACAACACAACACAGGTCAGGAACACCACACACAACACTGGTCAGGGACACCACATACAACACAACACAGGTCAGGGACACCACATACAACACAACACTGGTCAGGAACACCACATACAACACAACACAGGTCAGGGACACCACACACAACACAACACTGGTCAGGAACACCACACACAACACAACACTGGTCAGGAACACCACACACAACACAACACAGGTCAGGAACACCACACACAACACAACACTGGTCAGGAACACCACACACAACACAACACTGGTCAGGAACACCACACACAACACAACACTGGTCAGGAACACCACACACAACACAACACAGGTCAGGAACACCACACACAACACAACACTGGTCAGGAACACCACACACAACACAACACAGGTCAGGAACACCACACACAACACAAAACTGGTCAGGAACACCACACACAACACAACACTGGTCAGGAACACCACACACAACACAACACAGGTCAGGAACACCACACACAACACAACACAGGTCAGGAACACCACACACAACACAACACTGGTCAGGAACACCACACACAACACAACACAGGTCAGGAACACCACACACAACACAACACAGGTCAGGAACACCACACACAACACAACACAGGTCAGGAACACCACACACAACACAACACAGGTCAGGAACACCACACACAACACTGGTCAGGGACACCACACACAACACAACACAGGTCAGGAACACCTCACACAACACAACACAGGTCAGGGACCCCACACACAACACAACACTGGTCACGAACACCACACACAACACAACACTGGTCAGGAACACCTCACACAACACAACACAGGTCAGGGACACCACACACAACACAACACTGGTCAGGGACACCACACACAACACAACACAGGTCAGGGACACCACACACAACACAACACAGGTCAGGGACACCACACACAACACAACACAGGTCAGGGACACCACACACAACACAACACAGGTCAGGGACACCACACACAACACAACACAGGTCAGCAACACAACACACAACACAACACAGGTCAGGAACACCACACACAACACAACACAGGTCAAGAACACCACACACAACACAACACAGGTCAGGGACACCACACACAACACAACACTGGTCAGGGACACCACACACAACACAACACAGGTCAGGAACACCTCACACAACACAACACAGGTCAGGGACACCACACACAACACAACACTGGTCAGGGACACCACACACAACACAACACAGGTCAGGGACACCACACACAACACAACACTGGTCAGGGACCACACACAACACAACACAGGTCAGGGACACCACACACAACACAACACTGGTCAGGGACACCTCACACAACACAACACTGGTCAGGGACACCTCACACAACACAACACAGGCCAGGAACACCATACACACAACACAACACTGGTCAGGAACACCTCACACAACACAACACAGGTCAGGAACACCTCACACAACACAGCACAGGTCAGGAACACCACACACAACACAACACAGGTCAGGAACACCTCACACAACATAGCACTGGTCAGGAACACCTCACACAACACAACACTGGTCAGGGACATAACACACAACACAACACAGGTCAGGAACACCACACACAACACAATACAGGTCAGGAACACCACACACAACACAACACTGGTCAGGAACACCACACACAACACAACACAGGTCAGGAACACTTCACAGAACACAACACTGGTCAGGGACACCACACACACAACACAACACTGGTCAGGGACACCACACACAACACATCTCTGTTCACATCCCGAACAAGAAGAGCCGATTCGAGAGGAACAAGACTTTGTGGCCATTAGGGCCAGAGTGTGTCCCTCTCAAGAAGATAAAATACACTCAACTACCCTAGGGAGCCGGTCGGCCGAGCAGAAAGCACGCGGGACTTGTGATCCTGTGTTGGAAATTTCCAACACTTATCATCTATTATTATATTATAATAAATTACCATTACCTTACTAATTGCAGTAGTTCTTAACACCACTAACCGTAGTGTTAATATAATTTAATCTGAGCATATTGCTGATAATATGACTCCTGATCATGTAAATCGAGAGTTATTAATTGAAATTATTTAGTAACAGTTTTTATTCTGTTACGATCGAATGCTCTGGAAAGTATAAATATCATCTCCATTTCTCGCTAGAGATCATTTATCGAGAATATGATAATTATTAAATCCCTATAATTCCAACCCAGTTCATATTATCGCATTTCATCCATAATTGCGCGGAAAAGAATAATTCGTGTTTAATAATTTCTGTGATGAATGCGAGAGCGGGTTGGGGAAGGCGGCGACGCCATTACTCAGGAAGACTTGGTCACGAGGCAGCGTTGGTGAGGCACATGGCAGCTGTTGGGAATTCTTATCGACAAGAATTACGTTGATACCCAGTTAACAAGTGACAATTACTTATCCATGTGTTCTCTAGTGCCTGGTCAGTTAATCACGCGTCAACAATTGAAGCCAGGACTCGTAATTAAGTGTGCACAGCAGTGAACATTGGGACTGGCAGACGCGAATTTCGGCAGACTTCAGTATTCAATACGCTCAGCTAAGTATATAATTCGGGGCGATGCATCACTCTAGGTTGTATATTTGGGAGTAGTCTGTCGTTAGGAGGAGAAATTACCAAAAACACAAAGTGAGTAGATTTTCGTGAAATCATTCAGTTTCATGAATATCTGAATATAATTTGTAGCCTAGTCAATCGCTACTTAAATTTCTTGTATTGCAGCGTGTATACGAGGTGCCAGCAAGATTCTCATCAGTCGTGTTATTTACCTCGAGTTCTTTCTCTATTGGGATTCCGTGACCACGAGGACGAATGATGAACTGGCGTTAGAAATCGTCTTACAGCTAAGACACATTTTTTCGTACAAATTTATTCAACTTGATTATTGATTCTATATAATTCACATAGAATTTTCTATTGAATAATTATTGCCAGATTTGGTACTTAATGTTTATGCTCTAACTGTGCTCAGTATTTATGCTCAGTGATTAATGATCTTTAATATTCATGATTTGAGTTATCATATATTTGAATATATTGTAGTTAGATTTACCATGTTATTAACCCAACAATGAACTAGTGACGAACCACACTGGTTCCTAGATATATATGAACTTCTAGAAATAACCCCCCAATGTTGATGTTTGAGGCTTGGCTTTAATTAATAATACAGTCTTCATTAATTTCAAGTGATTATTCATTAAATGAGTTTCCATAGACACTGGTTCTCTAGTGTCATTCAAATGATCACTTTTATTTGTTTTCCCTCTTTTCTCAAAAGAGGGTGGTCCTTCGAGTTATTTCAATACAATAATTAAATAATTTAATTTCTGAGTTCAAGCCCCAGATACACAACATCCTGTGGTCCTGGGTTCGATCCAGGCGCTGGCGAGAAACAATGGGCAGAGTTCCTTTCACCCTATTCCCTGTTACCTAGCAGTAAAATAGGTACCTGGGTATGGGTCAGCTGTCACGGGCTGCTTCCTGGGGTGGAGGCCTGGTCGAGTACCGGGCCGCGGGGACACTGAAAATCCCCGAAATCATCTCAAGATAACTTCAAGATACCCTCACTGTGGCTCACTTGGCAGCCTTAAAAAAGACTGTTTCCGAAGGGAAACTTCAGTCTGGCCTTCTAGCGAGTAACAGGTATAAGTAAGACTCAAATTATGGCAAACATTGAAGTACCAGATGCAAGAAGACCCCAACGAGGCCTTCAGTCAAGTCCCAGGTACCAGGTCACACCTTCCATCGTGTCCCAGGTACCAGGTCACACCTTCCATCATGTCCCAGATACCAGGTCACACCTACCATCATGTTCCAAATACCAGGTCACACTGCCATCGTGTCCCAGGTACCAGGTCACACCTTCCATCATGTCTCAGGTACCAAGTCACACCTACCATCATGTCCCAGGTACCAGGTCACACCTTCCATCATGTTCCAGGTACCAGGTCACACCTTCCATCATGTTCCAGGTACCAGGTCACACCTCCATCATGTCCCAGGTACCAGGTCACACCTTCCATCATGTCCCAGGTACCAGGTCACACCTTCCATCATGTCCCAGGTACCAGGTCACACCTTCCATCATGTCCCAGGTACCAGGTCACACCTACCATCATGTCCCAGGTACAAGGTCACACCTTCCATCATGTCCCAGGTACCAGGTCACACCTTCCATCATGTCCCAGGTACCAGGTCACACCTACCATCATGTTCCAGGTACCAGGTCACACCTTCCATCATGTTCCAGGTACCAGGTCACACCTACCATCATGTCCCAGGTACCAGGACACATGTTATATTCAAATTCCCCGCCAGTTGGAACAACCAATCACAGGCGAGTAGGCCTCTGACGTCATGTCACATTCACAGTCTCCAGCCATGCTTGCAGCAGGCTCAGTCATCTCCACAGACCCACAGTAGTGAGGACCTCGGCTGGCCAGATATATATCTTGTTGCCTTAGCCAATAAATCAACGAAACTACATCTGTGTCTACATTCAACCCCCCCACACACACCTTCCATCATGTCCTAGGTACCAGGTCACACCTTCCATCATGTCCCAGGTACAAGGTCACACCGTCCATCATGTCCCATGTACCAGGTACAAGGGATATCAGCCCCGGGTCCGACGCCCAGCTCCAGGATGGGATGAGCGTGTCCCCATCATTCAGGGAAGGGAAGAGGATGGGTTATCTACTCTATCTATCATCTCCTGCACCACCCGCAGCCTTTATGCATCCCATCAATNTGGCATATTTGTTGGCTCTATCGGGAACTCCAAGTGATACTCATGTGCAATAGTTATCAATTCGACCTCTTAGCATGTCGTAAGTTCCCTATTTCACTTTCTGGATCACTTTCTTTCTTCTGGATCACTTCCCTTTCTTTCACTTTCTGAAAGGTAGTGATAACCGAAGCTATTTGAACCACTTCCCGCCGGCACTCGGATGGAAATCTTGGGTATAGCATTTATCAAATCACCTCATTTTTGGGGCAACACGTGAGGAGTCACTTCTGGGTGTGAGTTTCAGTTGCATATAGTCCTGGGGGACCATTCAGGCTTGTTCGCATTTGTGTTCCTCACGTGTTGCCCCCCCAAAAAATGAGGTGATTTGATAAAATGCTATGCCAAGATTACATCCGAGTGCCAGCGGGGAAGTGGTTCAAATAGCTTCGGCGATCACTTCCTCTTGTCCGTCGTGATGGTCAAGCGGACTAAGGCGTCCCTGTACATACCAGTTGCGTTCCTCCTGGCAGTATGGGTTCGAGTCACTTCTGGGGTGTGAGTTTTCAGTTGCAATAGTCTTGGGGACCATTCAGGTTAGTTTGCATTGTGTTCCTCACGTGTTGCCCCAAAAAATGAGGTGATTTGAAAAAATGTTATGCCCAAGATTACCATCTGAGTGCCGGCGGGGAAGTGGTTCAAATAGCTTCGGCTATCACTTCCTTTTGTCCAGTTGTGATGGTCAAGTGAACTAAGGCGTCCCTGTACATACCAGTTGCGTTGCTCCTGGCAGTATGGGTTCGAGTCACTTCTGGGGTGTGAGTTTTCAGTTGCATATAGTCCTGGGGACCATTCAGGCTTGTTTGCATATATATATATATATATATATATATATATAATATATATATATATATATATATATATATATATATATATATGTCGTACCTAGTAGCCAGAACGTCGTACTCGGCCTACTATGCAAGGCCCGATTTGCCTAATAAGCCAAGTTTTCCTAAATTAATATATTTTCTCTAATTTTTTTCTAGGTAAAATTTTTCTTTCTAGGTACGACATATATATATATATATATATATATATATATATATATATATATATATATATATATATATATATATATATATATATATATATATATATGTCGTACCTAGTAGCTAGAACGCACAACTCGGCCTACTATGCAAGGCTCGATTTGCCTAATAGGCCGAGTGATTTCTTTATTTACAATAAATTGTTTCCTATTGTTTTTTTTTAAATATATTATTATATTATATTAAGCATGATAACATAAATTTTTGATTTAGTTATGTTAGTTTAGGGTAGGTTAAGATAGGTTAGGTTAGGTTTGGTAGGGTTGGTAAGGTTCGGTCATATATCTACATTAGTTTTAACTAAAATCTAAAAATGCTCATACATAATGAAATGAATAGCTTTATCATTTCATAAGAAAAAAATAAGAAAAATATTGAAATTTTTTAAAACTTGGCGTATTACGCAAATCGGGCCTTGCATAGTAGGCCAAGAACTGCGTTCTCGCTACTAGGTACAGCACACACACACACACACACACACACACACACACACACCACACACACACACACACACACACACACCACACACACACACACACACACACACATATATATATATATATATATATATATATATATATATATATATATATATATATATGTCGTACCTAGTAGCCAGAACGCACTTCTCAGCCTACTATGCAAGGCCCGATTTGCCTAATAGGCCAAGTTTTCATGAATTAATTGTTTTTCAACTACCTAACCTACCTAACCTAACCTAACCTAACTTTTTCGGCTACCTAACCTAACCTAACCTATAAAGATAGGTAGGTTAGGTTAGGTAGGGTTGGTTAGGTTCGGTCATATATCAACGTTAATTTTAACTCCAATAAAAAAAAATTGACCTCATACATAAGGAAATGGGTAGCTTTATCATTTCATAAGAAAAAAATTAGAGAAAATATATTAATTCAGGAAAACTTGGCTTATTAGGCAAATCTGGCCTTGCATAGTAGGCCAAAAGTGAGTTCTGGCTACTAGGTACGACATATATATATATATATATTCCAATCTTATGTTTTAAAAACAATTGGATATATTCATAACTTACAACGCTTCCAAGACTGCAAAATTTAATTTTGTAGCTTTATTCCTGTTTGATCATGCCACAGCTCTTTCATTGCTCTGATTGCTTGAATGCACCATCGTAGGTCGAATTGCCATTAAAACCTATTAGAATATAAGTTTTAAGTATTGCGTTCCGTTAATTCATTCATCTTGCCCATAAGTAATATTGATGTATACTAAACTGTATGGATATTACAAATCTGGATAAAACATGCTGGATAAAGTAAATCCTCCACCAAAAACATTGCTAACCAACCTTTTATTTTCAAACACATAAATCACAATTCCCATCAAATTGAAAGTTAATATCCCCAACTCCAAGCCTAACATTAAATGTTGAAATAAATATATCTGCCTAGCTACACGCTAAGTTGTTAACATGATGAAAAGTTAAACTAGGGAGTTCATTATTTATGTCACATTAAAATTAAGTCAGCTATTAAATATAATAGCAAATGGATATCAAATATAATAGCAAATTTAAGATAAAAGTTGCACTAGGATGTAATAATTCAGTACTGAGAATAAAATGTCACAAACACACTTTCACAAAACTAAAGATACTTCTCAAATTCAAACATATTGCATAAAGTATAATATTTTCACAATCCGTACATACAACACACACACAAATACAATCACATAACTTGCATAAATGCAATCACACACAACTTGCTCAAATACAATGAATATACATTTTACACTAATAGAGTCAATATACAAATCCATTTGATACACAACTTGAACAAATACAATCACACAACTTTCACAAGTAAAATAAATACACAATTTGCTCAAATTAAATCAATATACAATTGTAATCATACAAAGCTGGAGTTAATACCATTGATACACACCTTGCTCAAATACAATTAATACACAAGATGCACAAATACAATCACACAATTACTTGCACAAATAGAAACACACACAAGCATTTTTTCTAGATAAGATATTTCTATAACAATTATGCAATCCATCCTCCTGTTTAGATAGCACTTTTTGTAACTATGTGGGCCATAGTACATATTTTGACATAATGGACAATTAGATAGTAAAGTTTGGAATTATTCACTGTGTAATGGACTTGTGTAGAGTCCAAGAAAATAAAGCTAATACCAAACGTAAGTATTCCTAGACCTATTATAGCACATACTGTGTATGCCTCAGATACTGTGTATTTGGTTTTTCAACTTCAGAAGTACCAAATTAAACTTCTAATTGTCCATTACGTTAATATATGTACGACGGTACACATCGTTACTATAAGTAATATCTAAACAGGAGGAGGAACTCTCAGAACCCTGTCCAGGTCTGATCCAGGAACTCCATCCAGGCCAATTCCCTATATGAAGTAACAAAAATTCTCATAAATTGTCACCCTTATAAGGTTGACATATATCTTTAGCAAACTCACATGATTTATATTTTTTAAATAAACAAAAGTTTAGGAAATAATTTAGTATACAAACTTTCAATTATTCGAACACACTTATTCACAAATGCAAAACAAGTGCAAACACTCACAAATCATACATGTAATCTCTTTCTTTACTCGCATACATATTCACAGCATTATTCAAATTAATACAATACTAGCTAACGTCAACTAATTTATCCAAACAGGAGCTAAATCTAACAAAATGTAAAAAAATTTCCCCTGCCTGCTCGGATATATCCTAACAGAAGCTATATCTAACTAATTTGAACACATTTACCTCATCTCGCCGAAATTTAAACAAATTTACCTCATCCCACCGAAATTAAACCCAATTTATCCTAACTGAACCTAAATTACTACTAAATCTATTTAAATTTAACTTAGCTCATCCTAAGTTTAACTTACCAAAAGTTAAATCTAATTAAATTTAAGAACATTTACTATATTCTACAAAGATTTATCCTAACAGAACTTATATTAACTAAATCTAGCTAAATTTATCAAAATTTATTCAAACAAGGAGGTTACACACGACTTCATGTGAGACGTGGTTTGACATCTTCTGGTGTGTTGCTTGGTCATCGTAACCAAGCAAGTTTAATTTAACTAAATTTAGGTATATTTACTATATCCTAACAAATTTAATCTAATTTATCCTAACATAATCTAAATACAACAGGATAAATTTAACGGCACCTTATCTAAATTCATCCTAACAGAAGCAAAATCCAGCTAAATTTAAGCAAATTTACCAAAATTTTTCCTAACAGCATATAAATTTAACTTAATTTTGGTAAATTTAATTGAACCTATCCAAATGTAACCTAACAGAGGCTAACCAAAGAAAATCTTAGCCTGTACTACCCAAATTTATCCTATTCTAAGCTAAAATTAAATAAATTATCAATATTTAACCTCTAATCCAGTTTTACATAATTTTATTCTAACATAATCTCCAATGTGCAATTCAAACCCCTGATATCCTACCCCAACCTAAGGATGGTTGAGATAGGATATCTGTCTCCTACTAATTTATCCCAACAAAACTAGATCTAAATAAATTTATCCAATCCATGCTATGTTTATTCTATCCAAATTTGTCCTAATTAATCTAATCTGAATTTTACCCATATTATGAAAGTTAACCCTATCCTAACCTAAAAATAACCCAGCCTAGCCTATGATATCCTACCTAACCTAAGTTTTGTTTGTAGAATGTTGATTTGAAGAATTTGTTTGTAGAATGTTGATTTGAAGAATTTGTTTGTAGAATGTTGAATGTTGCACGCATTATAACATAACTTTAATATGTCCATATAAATTGTTAGTCGTTTCACTGTGGGCAACGCCTAAAATTTCAATAAGTTTTGATTTAATCTTTCAGCAACTGAATCTTTTACTTGAATCTAGACACTCATACTTGAATTTACTCAATTGAATTTGTTCAATGCCTGACTGAATCTTTTCATATAAATTTGAATATATCTGTATGTATAAAATTCATCATATACATTAAGTTAACAATTGCTAACTAAGTTATCATTAGTTTATCATATTGAATATAATTCTTATACCTAAATATCAGTACTTAGACAATATTATGGTCCTTTGATTGTATAATTGCATATATAATACCTATAGAATGCAAATTGTTGTGATTATTAGTGTGATTCTTGGCTGTTGTAATAATAATTATAGAGCTAGGCTAGACTATGCAAATTGTTCAGATCCTTGATCTTGAACAGAACCAGTGCTCAGTCACAGAACTGAGTTATTTAATCTTATCATTATGTAAAAATACAAGCTGATAAGTCCCACCTGCCCCTTCAGTTCATTGTCATTATTAAGACTAGAGGAGGACGATTTACAACCCTAGCTAAGGACTTTTAGTTTTATTAATATTGCATACAGTAATTTTGAATTAGTGCAATTCAGATCACAAGTATTTCACCTCATAAATCAATCCCAGCATTTTTTCCTCAGTTATGAAGATAAGAAGGGAGAGGAGACAAGAAGGTATCTACATCATAATAGAAGGCAGCTACAGGAGTCTAAGGAAGAACGGGATTTGGGAGTCATTATAATTCCAATACCAATCCTCAGAGGCACACCATAAACAGGGTAATATCGGAAATATATGGTACTTTGTCAAACATTAAAACGCCGTTTAGAAATTTAAATCAGGACTTTTCAAGAGAATCTTGATAAAGATTTTGTTAGATCAATACTGGAATATGCAGCAACGGCCTGGAAGCCACACCACGAGAAGCATAAACCAAAATTTAAACGTATGAAGGGTTGTGACAAGATTAGTGCCAGAGATAAAGGGGCTAAGCTATGAGGATATGTTAAAGGAAGTAGACCTCACCTCCTTATTATTATGCACCCCATACCCATCCCGTGGGCGGTGGTGTAAAGGATTACAGAGGCACATAATCGGTTCTGAACCCTCTAGTTCGTTAGCTAAGCAAATAAAATTTTTGACGCTAGTTACAAAATTATTAATGTTATATATATACATGTACCATTCTCATACATACATGTTGTGACGGTAACGAGTTGGAAATGGTGTCGGCAGTCTTCCAACTAGCAGTGTCAGTGCTGGCCACATATAATATTTAAAAAAGAAAAGGAAAAAAAGAGAAAAAAAAATGACTGCGTGATTGGTAATCTGTGGTAAGGTCGGAAATACGAAACAATAATAAAAACTGGATTTTATAACAATAAAAAAACACAAATTGAACAAATGCAAAATCTTGGCTAATGGTAAAAAATCAAGTGGAAAAATACATAAACATGAAATAGGTTACGTTAATGGGAGGAGAATTGACATACAAAAGTAAATAAAATATGAATGCTGGAATAATGCACTAACTATAAACTCTATTTGACCACACAAGGTGAGTCACTTAGGAGTTCATAGCTTGCGAGCACACAATATTCTGGCTGGCAGAAACGCAAGGACTCCAACAATAACTGGCGAGGTCTTGTGATTGGCGAGGAGCCGAGTGGAGTGTTGGTTGGCGGCCAATGAGGAAGCTGGATGGCCGCAAGTCGCTAGTTAGGCAGTTGAAGGGTTCGCGCTTCGACCAGGTGCAGCAGGTGCTGGAGTGGGGGGAGGGGGAGTTGCTGGTACGTGTGGCTATCTTAATATGTACGTTTAGCCACTACAAACGTATCTTGTATTGATGAGGACAGGATGAGTCGCAGAAATAGCAGGCTAAATCTCTGATAAGAGATTATCGTCACAATGTACATATATATATATATAGATATATATATATATATATATATATATATATATATAATATATATATATATATATATATATATATATATATATGTATGTATATATATAATATATATATATATATATATATATATATATATATATATATATATATATTTATATTATATATATATATATATATATATATATATATATATATAGATATATATATATATATATATACGTATAAGTATTTAATTACCCACACAAGTACACACATCAATAATCTTTTGTGTCACAAGTGATCAACAAGAGGCTTCACATCAGTCACTATACAAGGCACTTTACATCTATGGTGAGTCACACAGTTACTAGTCTTGCTGCAAC
>WNGS01163168.1:24829-39172 GCA_020271785.1 Procambarus virginalis | reverse complement strand
CTGGTCTCATGTGATGTTATTTCTGTGTGCAGGTTTGGGACCAGCCCCCCTAATATTTTCCACGTGTAAATTATTATGTCTCTCTCCCGCCTGCGCTCAAGGGAATACAGATTTAGGCTCTTTAGTCGGTCCCAATAGTTTAGATGTTTTACCGAGTGGATTCTAGCAGTAAAGGATCTCTGCACGCTCTCCAGGTCAGCAATTTCACCCAGCAGTGAAAGGGCTGTCATTGTGCAGCAGTACTCCACTCTAGAGAGCACAAGCGTTTTGAAAAGTGTCATCATCGGTATAGCATCTCTAGTGTGAAAAGTTCTTGTTATCCAACCTGTCATTTTTCTTGCAGTTGTGACGGCTACTTTATTGTGTTCTTTAAAGGTAAGGTCTTCCGACATGAGTACACCCAGATCCTTTACATTGCCTTTTCGTTCTATGTTATGATTTGCCTGAGTTTTGTACATGGTTTCCGTTTTTATATTTTCATTTTTTCCATAGCGCATGAGCTGGAACTTGTCTTCGTTAAACACCATATTATTTTCTGTAGCCCATAGAAAGACCTGATCTACATCTGACTGGAGGTTCGCCGTGTCCTCTATGTTGCCTACTCTCATGAAGATCCTAGTGTCATCTGCAAAGGATGATACAGTGCTATAGGTTGTGTTCTTGTCTATGTCCGATATGAGGATGAGAAAAAGTACTGGAGCAAGCACAGTACCCTGGGGGACTGAGCTCTTAACGGTTGACGGGTTGGATTTTATTTTGTTGACTATTACACATTGGTTCTGTTGGTCAGGAAATTGTAGATCCATCTGCCTACTTTTCCGGTAATTCCTTTTGAGCGCATTTTATGGGCAATAACACCATGGTCACATTTATCAAAAGCTTTTGCGAAATCTGTGTAAATTATATCAGCGTTTTGTTTGTCTTCCATAGCATCTAATGCCATATCATAGTGGTCCAGCAACTGCGACAGGCAAGAGCGCCCTGTTCTGAAACCATGTTGTCCGGGGTTATGGAGATGCTGTGATTCCATGTATTTTGTGATCTTACTTCTTAGCACTCGCTCAAAATTTTTATGATGTGCGATGTTAGTGCTATCGGTCTGTAATTTTTTGCCTCTGCCTTATTTCCTCCTTTATGAAGTGGTGCTATCTCTGCTGTTTTTAGTATATCAGGAATAACGCCAGTATCTAGGCTTTGTCTCCACAGAATGTGAAGGGCCTGCGATAGTGGTTTTTTACAGTTCTTGATGAATATGGAGTTCCAAGAATCCGGGCCTGGTGCGGAGTGCATAGGCATACTGTTTATGGCTTCTTCAAAATCCAGTGGGGATAGGGTGACGTCTGATATATGATTTGATGTTGGTATCATATCCATGAAAAATTCATTTGGGTTATCGATCTTTAGTGCGTTTAATGGCTCGCTGAAGACAGAGTCGTATTGCTTCCTCAGTAGCTCGCTCATTTCTTTGTTGTCATCGGTGAAAGTTCCATCTTCCTTTCGCAGGGGCCCGATACTAGATGTGGTTTTTGATCTTGATTTTGCATAGGAGAAAAAATATTTCGGGTTTCTCTCTATTTCACTGATGGCCTTTTGCTCTCTTTCCCTCTCCTGCGTTTTGTATGATTCTTGTAGCTTGAGTTCAATTTTTCCTATTTCGCTACCTAACCTTCTTCGCCGTTCCTGAGATAGGCTGCGACTCTCAAGTTGTACCGCGATTCGTTTTCTTCGCCTATATAGGGAACGACGTTCTCGTTCCAATCTGCATCTCTTCCTCTTTTTTCTTAGGGGGATGCGGTTTGTACATATTTCTAGTGCTACTGAGCTTATTTTTTCCAGGCACTGGTTCAGGTTCGCATTTCCTAGCTGTTCTTCCCAGTTTATTTCTGTGAAGTCCTGGTTTATTTGCTCCCAGTTTATCTGTTTATTATTGAAGTTGAATTTGCTGAAATCTCCTCCACCGGGAATCTGGACTGGTTTTGAAGGTCTATTCCCCATGGTTGTCAGAACTTCAATTAAGTTGTGATCTGAGTAACAGGTATTTGTAATCATTATGTTCCTGATCAATTCATCATTATTAGTGAAAATGAGGTCCAGCGTGTTCTCCTTCCTGGTTGGTTCTACTATTTGCTGGTTTAAGGCAAACCTGTCGCACATCCGTAGCAGGTCATTTGCATGTGCCTGTTCATTAAGGCTACTTCCTGGTATTCTTTCTGATATTACTGTATTAGCCAGGTGCTTCCATTTCAGGTGCCGTAGGTTGAAGTCCCCAAGCAGGATGATGTTCGGAGCTGGATTTGTGAGGTTTTCCAAGCAGTGTTCTACTTTCATTAGTTGGTCTTTAAACTGCTGAGGGTTTGCCTCCGGTGACTTATATACAAGGACAATAACTACATTTATAATCTCTATTTTGATTATCAGCACTTCCACCATATCATTTGAGGTGTTTAGCAGCTCAGTACAGATGAGTGTGTCTTTGATGTATAGGCTGACCCCACCCTGAAGCCGGTGTTTCCTATCACATCTGAAAAGATTGTACTCTGAGATCCATATTTCACCACCATGGTGCCACAGTCCTTTGTGTGGGTTTCTGTTAGGGCTGCAAAGACTGCATTTGCCTCATGAAGGAGACCATCTATAAAGTGAACTTTGTTGGATTTGCGTGTTTTTATACCTTGAATGTTGGCAAATATAAATGATGTTATCGTGGTAGTGGAAGTGCTGGATGCCTTACTTGGTGTTAATATCTGAGGCTCTGGTAAGGGGGCCACTGTGTTTGCGTCCAGGGTGTGTTGTTTTCGTAGTGATTCGCGTAGATGAGTATGGGGTGCACAATACACTACCACTCACAGCATGAGAATGGGGTGCACAATAAACTACCACTCACAGGATGAGTACGGGGGCACAATACACTACCACTCACAGCATGAGTATGGGGTGCACAATAAACTACCACTCACAGGATGAGTATGGGGTGCACAATACACTACCACTCAAAGGATGAGTATGGGGTGCACAATAAGCTACCACTCACAGGAAGAGTATGGGGTGCACAATAAGCTACCACTCACAGGATGAGTATGGGATGCACAATAAACTACCTCTCACAGAATGAGTATGGGGTGCACAATAAATTACCACTCACAGGATGAGTATGGGGTGCACAATAAACTACCACTCACAGGATGAGTATGGGATGTACAATAAACTACCACTCACAGGATAAGTATGGGGTGCACAATAAACTACCGCTCACAGGATGAGTATGGGGTGCACAATAAACTACCACTCACAGGATGAGTAGATGAGGTGCACAATAAACTACCACTCACAGGATATGAGTATGGGGGGCACAATAAACTACCACTCACAGGATGAGTATGGGGTGCACAATAAACTACCTCTCACAGCATGAGTATGGGGTGCACAATAAATTACCACTCACAGGATGAGTATGGGGTGCACAATAAACTACCACTCACAGGATGAGTATGGGATGCACAATAAACTACCACTCACAGGATAAGTATGGGGTGCACAATAAACTACTGCTCACAGGATGAGTATGGGGTGCACAATAAACTACCACTCACAGGATGAGTAGATGAGGTGCACAATAAACTACCACTCACAGGATGAGTATGGGGGGCACAATAAACTACCACTCACAGGATGAGTATGGGGTGCACAATAAACTACCTCTCACAGGATGAGTATGGGGTGCACAATACACTACCGCTCACAGGATGAGTATGGGGTGCACAATAAACTACCTCTCACAGGATGAGTATGGGGTGCACAATAAACTACCACTCACAGGATGAGTATGGGGTGCACAATAAACTACCACTCACAAGATGAGTATGGGGTGCACAATAAACTACCACTCACAGGATGAGTATGGGGTGCACAATAAACTACCACTCACAGGATGAGTATGGGGTGCACAATAAACTACCACTCACAGGATGAGTATGGGGTGCACAATAAACTACCACTCACAGGATGAGTATGGGGTGCACAATAAACTACCACTCACAGGATGAGTATGGGGTGCACAATAAACTACCACTCACAGGATGAGTATGGGGTGCACAATAAACTACCACTCACAGGATGAGTATGGGGTGCACAATAAACACTCACAGGATGAGTATGGGGTGCACAATAAACTACCACTCACAGGATGAGCATGGGGTGCACAGTAAATTAACACTCACAGGATGAGTATGGGGGGCACAATAAACTACCACTCACAGGATGAGTATGGGGGCACAATAAACTACCATTCACAGGATGAGTATGGGGTCACAATAGACTACCACTCACAGGATGAGTATGGGGGGCACAATAAACTACCACTCACAGGATAAGGATGGGGTGCACAATAAACTACCACTCACAGGATGAGTATGGGGTGCACAATAAACTACCACTCACAGGATGAGTATGGGGTGCACAATAAACTACCACTCACAGGATGAGTATGGGGTGCACAATAAACTACCACTCACAGGATGAGTATGGGGTGCACAATAAACTACCACTCACAGGATGAGTATAGGGTGCACAATAAACTACCACTCACAGGATGAGTATGGGGTGCACAATAAACTACCACTCACAGGATGAGTATGGGGTGCACAATAAACTACCACTCACAGGATGAGTATGGGGTGCACAATAAACTACCACTCACAGGATGAGTATGGGGTGCACAATAAACTACCACTCACAGGATGAGTATGGGGTGCACAATAAACTACCACTCACAGGATGAGTATGGGGTGCACAATAAACACCACTCACAGGATGAGTATGGGGTGCACAATACACTAACACTCACAGGATGAGTATGGGGGGCACAATAAACTACCACTCACAGGATGAGTATGGGGTGCACAATAAACTACCACTCACAGGATGAGTATGGGGGCACAATAAACTACCACTCACAGGATGAGTATGGGGTGCACAATAAACTACCACTCACAGGATGAGTATGGGGTGCACAATAAACTACCACTCACAGGATGAGTATGGGGTGCACAATACACTACCACTCACAGGATGAGTATGGGGTGCACAATACACTAACACTCACAGGATGAGTATGGGGTGCACAATAAACTACCACGCACAGGATGAGTATGGGGTGCACAATAAACTACCACTCACAGGATGACTATGGGGTACACAATAAACTGCCACTCACAGGATGAGTATGGGGGCAGAATAAACTACCACTCACAGGATAAGTATGGGGTGCACAATAAACTACCACTCACAGGATAAGTATGGGGTGCACAATAAACTACCACTCACAGGATGAGTATGGGGTGCACAATAAACTACCACTCACAGAATGAGTATGGGGTGCACAATAAACTACCATTCACAGGATGAGTATGGGGTGCACAATAAACTACCACTCACAGGACGAGTATGGGGTGCACAATAAACTACCACTCACAGGATGAGTATGGGGTGCACAATGAACTACCACTCACGGAATGAGTATGGGGTGCACAATAAACTACCACTCACAGGATGAGTATGGGGTGCACAATAAACTACCACTCACAGGATGAATATGGGGTGCACAATAAACTACCACTCACAGGATGAGTATGGGGTGCACAATAAACTACCACTCATAGGATGAGTATGGGGTGCACAATAAACTACCACTCACAGGATGAGTATGGGGTGCACAATAAACTACCACTCACAGGATGAGTATGGGGTGCACAATAAACTACCACTCACAGGATGAGTATGGGGTGCACAATAAACTACCACTCACAGGATGAGTATAGGGTGCACAATAAACTACCACTCATAGGATGAGTATGGGGTGCACAATAAACTACCACTCACAGGATCAATATGGGGTGCACAATAAACTACCACTCACAGGATGAGTATGGGGTGCACAATAAACTACCACTCACAGGATGAGTATGGGGTGCACAATAAACTACCACTCACAGGATGAGTATGGGGTGTACAATAAACTACCACTCACAGGATGAGTATGGGGTGCACAATAAACTACCACTCACAGGATAAGTATGGGGTGCACAATAAACTACCACTCACAGAATAAGTATGGGGTGCGCAATAAACTACCACTCACAGGATGAGTATGGGGTGCACAATAAACTACAACTCACAGGATGACTATGGGGTGCACAATAAACTGCCACTCACAGGATGAGTATGGGGGGCAGAATATACTACCACTCACAGGATAAGTATGGGGTGCACAATGTGGGAGTATGTCTCCCAAGATCCTCCCACAGCCGACTTGAATGGCTCATTGCAGTGCACAGTGCACTGATCTTGTGCACAAAGCCTATCTCTCTTAATCCTGGATAGTTTTCTGGCATGTTGGGTATCTCCAGAATGCCCACTTAACCAGGAACACTGTTAAAATACGTAGGCCGCCGTATGTCTAGGCAGGAAGTAGATACAGGGAGCTAAGTATACTTGCTACCAAAGGGTCAGTGAGTACATGGCTGGTGCCCGCTGAGACAGAGGGGAAGGCGCCAGCAGCGTCTGACCTCTGGGGTCAACCGGCGCGATGCTGAATAACAGCTATGACGTGTTCATGACGTCACTCCTGCTACTGCTCATCGAACGAGCTAATATGATTGGTTCCCGCTCATTTGCTGCAATGCTATTGGTCAAATTGTAACTCCTTTTGTGTTGTGTGCCACGAGATGCCCGGCACCCTTGCAAACTCATTCACGTGAGAGAGACCATACGAAGACGACGTGTTCTGTTCTACCGGCAAATAGACTGATCACCGTCTATCCCTCACCGTCAAGTTAACTCAGCGTCTTTGCGATATACCACATACTCGCCAGAATCACGAGTGGGAATATATTGTTTAGAAGCCTAAAGTGACAAATCTCCAGAGCGAAACAGACTGGTATCAGGTAACCCCTGGTGACAAAGATCGTCGTGAGTGACCTAGAGTGAACTAAGGCAGTGCCGCCGCCTAAGTAATCTGTGTGTGACATTACCACAGTGTACAGTGTAGTGCATGGTACCGCCACTCATCTTGAGCATGTACCTCAGTACCTCGAGCGCCCGCCGCCGCCCTCACTCCTACGTGACGTCACCACCTCACGCACCGTCAGTGCCAGTGTGTGCGCGTGTGTCTGTCTGTTAAGCATACAGCACGCTTTACTCACGAAATCATCTCAAGATACTGCGAGTACCCTCCGTGTCTACGAGCGAAACCAGCTATCAGGCCACCTACGAGTGCTTGTATAAACGAGTCTGAGTGAGTGCGTAAGGAAAGGTACCTTATCTGTAAGTACAAGATCTTGTCATTGTTTATTGTGTCTGTGTTGATCTGAGGGATCAATCACAGTTCCCACCTTCTTGTACCTGTCGCAGGTTATAGGTGAATCGACGGTGAATGCGTGTTTATCTGTGTGGTATCACTGCATTTCATTCGTCTGTGAATGTGAGCTTCACATACACCACACATTTAGTTATTGTGTGATTATTATTGTGCATGTTATTGCCTGTCCCATTGACAGTGTATTTGTTGATTTATTGCATAGCATCATTACCGAGTATCCGGTTGGAACTCTTGTGATCCCTTTGCATACCGGCAGTTAGGTTGCCGTGTTAGTGATTGGCTGTCAACTGTGTTAAGTTAGGTGTTTCTCCACGAGTGGATACGAGTCGATTAGCCAGACGTCAAGAGTCTCGCTAATGCAACCATAGCTTTGCTGACGCCAATCGAAAGTAAATCAAGCACCCTGTGTATTAGTGGTTAAGTTAGTAAATAAACTACTATTAAGCTTTATGCGGTGTTTCCGTTGAACCACTTCTGAATACTGCCAATATTACTCAAGCCTTCAGCTCTAAGTGTCTTCAACACCGAGTTGCCTGTAAGTCACTAAACTATAAATTTGATGAGGACCCTAGGAGTCCCTTAAAGTGTTACATCATTGAGGAGATTCCAACGACCAACGTGGAGCAGGACCAGGTGAGGCTAGTCTGAGAAGAGACCCACAAGGACTCTAACTCGACCTTGCTCCCAGGCCCTGTACGGTTGCTCTCGTATTTTCTATTTTGCTAATTCCGACAGCTTCGTGAAGCGTCTGCCACATGTACATTGGCGACGTACGCATTGCAGTCGTGACAGTAAAAAAAAAGAAAACATCCCACATCTGGCGCCCAACGTGGGGCTCGATCTTTGTTGGGGGGTGATGTGGGAGTATGTCTCCCAAGATCCTCCCACAGCCGACTTGAATGGCTCATTGCAGTGCATAGTGCACTGATCTTGTGCACAAAGCCTATCTCTCTTAATCCTGGATAGTGACCTGGCATGTTGGGTATCTCCAGTCGTAAACTGAGCAATGCTGAGCAGAAGTACTCCACTGTAGAAAAGGAACTCCTTGCTGCTGTGGTGGGAGTAAGGAAATTCTACCAGTATCTCTATGGTAAGCGTTTCACGTTTCAAGTAGATCACCAACCCCTCAGCCACATCGGTACGCTTAAGAACGCCAACCCTAGAATAATGCGCTGGGTGTTGTTCCTTCAACAGTTCACATTCCGCGTGGTTTACATAAAGGGAGCCGACAACGTAGGTGCTGACTGGTTGAGTAGGTCAGGGGTGATTAACGAGACGTCGAACGGGGGAGACATGAGCGAGGAAATGCGACGCGAATCACTGGACACTGGTTCCCAGTGTGTGTCTGATGTTTCAGGCATGACACAGGTGGAGAGAGGCAGTGGACAGGCTAGCGCCACTCAGGGTTTCGAGGCGTTGAGCCGACCCAGACCTGGAGCTACGTCCGACCACAGTGCCTGCTCAAGACCTGAACAGATAGCCACATGTGATCCGGTGACTGAAGAAATTCCTCACTTACCAGAAGAGAATAGTCTAGACGAGGCCCCGCCTTGCCTAGAAGGATAGAAAACGGGGTCCGCTGGACCCGGCCGCGCTCAGTGCACTCAGTTTGTGCACAGGTCATCAGCGGTATGAGTTGGAACGAGCGCCACGCTGTGGGGCTCGATCTTTGTTGGGGGGTGATGTGGGAGTATGTCTCCCAAGATCCTCCCACAGCCGACTTGAATGGCTCATTGCAGTGCACAGTGCACTGATCTTGTGCACAAAGCCTATCTCTCTTAATCCTGGATAGTGACCTGGCATGTTGGGTATCTCCAGAATGCCCACTTAACCAGGAACACTGTTAAAATACGTAGGCCGCCGTATGTCTAGGCAGGAAGTAGATACAGGGAGCTAAGTATACTTGCTACCAAAGGGTCAGTGAGTACATGGCTGGTGCCCGCTGAGACAGAGGGGAAGGCGCCAGCAGCGTCTGACCTCTGGGGTCAACCGGCGCGATGCTGAATAACAGCTATGACGTGTTCATGACGTCACTCCTGCTACTGCTCATCGAACGAGCTAATATGATTGGTTCCCGCTCATTTGCTGCAATGCTATTGGTCAAATTGTAACTCCTTTTGTGTTGTGTGCCATGAGATGCCCGGCACCCTTGCAAACTCATTCACGTGAGAGAGACCATACGAAGAGGACGTGTTCTGTTCTACCGGCCAATAGACTGATCACCGTCTATCCCTCACCGTCAAGTTAACTCAGCGTCTTTGCGATATACCACACACTCGCCAGAATCACGAGTGGGAATATATTGTTTAGAAGCCTAAAGTGACAAATCTCCAGAGCGAAACAGACTGGTATCAGGTAACCCCTGGTGACAAAGATCGTCGTGAGTGACCTAGAGTGAACTAAGGCAGTGCCGCCGCCTAAGTAATCTGTGTGTGACATTACCACAGTGTACAGTGTAGTGCATGGTACCGCCACTCATCTTGAGCGTGTACCTCAGTACCTCGAGCGCCCGCCGCCGCCCTCACTCCTACGTGACGTCACCACCTCACGCACCGTCAGTGCCAGTGTGTGCGCGTGTGTCTGTCTGTTAAGCATACAGCACGCTTTACTCACGAAATCATCTCAAGATACTGCGAGTACCCTCCGTGTCTACGAGCGAAACCAGCTATCAGGCCACCTACGAGTGCTTGTATAAACGAGTCTGAGTGAGTGCGTAAGGAAAGGTACCTTATCTGTAAGTACAAGATCTTGTCATTGTTTATTGTGTCTGTGTTGATCTGAGGGATCAACCACAGTTCTCACCTTCTTATACCTGTCGCAGGTTATAGGTGAATCGACGGTGAATGCGTGTTTATCTGTGTGGTATCACTGCATTTCATTCGTCTGTGAATGTGAGCTTCACATACACCACACATTTAGTTATTGTGTGATTCTTATTGTGCATGTTATTGCCTGTCCCATTGACAGTGTATTTGTTGATTTATTGCATAGCATCATTACCGAGTATCCGGTTGGAACTCTTGTGATCCCTTTGCATACCGGCAGTTAGGTTGCCGTGTTAATGATTGGCTGTCAACTGTGTTAAGTTAGGTGTTTCTCCACGAGTGGATACGAGTCGATTAGCCAGACGTCAAGAGTCTCGCTAATGCAACCATAGTTTTGCTGACGCCAATCGAAAGTAAATCAAGCACCCTGTGTATTAGTGGTTAAGTTAGTAAATAAACTACTATTAAGCTTTATGCGGTGTTTCCGTTGAACCACTTCTGAATACTGCCAATATTACTCAAGCCTTCAGCTCTAGGTGTCTTCAACACCGAGTTGCCTGTAAGTCACTAAACTATAAATGTGATGAGGACCCTAGGAGTCCCTTAAAGTGTTACATCATTGAGGAGATTCCAACGACCAACGTGGAGCAGGACCAGGTGAGGCTAGTCTGAGAAGAGACCCACAAGGACTCTAACTCGACCTTGCTCCCAGGCCCTGTACGGTTGCTCTCGTATTTTCTATTTTGCTAATTCCGACAGCTTCGTGAAGCGTCTGCCACATGTACATTGGCGACGTACGCATTGCAGTCGTGACGGCAAAAAAAAAGAAAACATCCCACACACAATAAACTACCACTTACAGGATGAGTATGGGGTGCACAATAAACTACCACTCACAGGATGAGTATGGGGTGTACAATAAACTACCATTCACAGGATGAGTATGGGGTGCACAATAAACTACACTCACAGGATGAGTATGGGTGCACAATAAACTACCACTCACAGGATGAGTATGGGGTGCACAATAAACTACCACTCACAGGATGAGTATGGGGTGCACAATAAACTACCACTCACAGGATGAGTATGGGGTGCACAATAAACTACCACTCACAGGATGAATATGGGGTGCACAATAAACTACCACTCACAGGATGAGTATGGGGTGCACAATAAACTACCACTTACAGGATGAGTATGGGGTGCACAATAAACCACCACTGACAGGATGAGTATGGGGTGCACAATAAGCTACCACTCACAGGATGAGTATGGGATGCACAATAAACTACCACTCACAGGATGAGTATGGGGTGCACAATAAACTACCACTCACAGGATGGGTATGGGGTGCACAATAAACTACCACTCACAGGATGAGTATGGGTGCACAATAAACTACCACTCACAGGATAAGTATGGGGTGCACAATAAACTACCACTCACAGGATGAGTATGGGGTGCACAATAAACTACCGCTCACAGGATGAGTATGGGGTGCACAATAAACTACCACTCACAGGATGAGTATGGGGTGCACAATAAACTACCACTCACAGGATGAGTATGGGGTGCACAATAAACTGCCACTCACAGGAAGAGTATGGGGTGCACAATAAACTACCACTCACAGGATGAGTATAGGGTGCACAATAAACTACCACTCACAGGATGAGTATGGTTGATACCTGGTTGATGGGGTTCTGGGAGTTCTTCTACTCCCCAAGCCCTGCCCGAGGCCAGGCTCGACTTGTGAGAGTTTGATCCACCAGGCTGTTGCTTGGAGCGGCCCGCAGAGCCACATACCCACCACAGCCCCGCTGATCCGGGACTTCTCTTAGGAAACAGTCCAGTTTTCTCTTGAAGATGTCCACGGTTGTTCCGGCAATATTTCTTATAGTCGCTGGGAGGACGTTGAACAACCGCGGACCTCTGATGTTTATACAGTGTTCTCTGATTGTGCCTATGGCACCTCTGCTCTTCACTGGTTCAATCTTGCATTTTCTTCCATATCGTTCACTCCAGTACGTTGTTATTTTACTGTGTAGATTTGGGACCTGGCCCTCCAGTATTTTCCACGTGTATATTATTTGGTATCTCTCTCGTCTCCTTTCTAGAGAGTACATTTGGAGAGCTTTGAGACGATCCCAATAATTTAGGTGTTTTATCTCGTCTATGCGTGCCGTATATGTTCTCTGTATTCCCTCTATTTCAGCAATCTCTCCTGCTCTGAAGGGGGAAGTGAGTACTGAGCAGTATTCGAGACGGGACAACACAAGTGACTTGAAGAGTACAACCATTGTGATGGGATCCCTGGATTTGAAAGTTCTCGTAATCCATCCGATCATTTTTCTGGCTGATGCGATATTTGCTTGGTTATGCTCCCTAAACGTTAGATCGTCGGACATCATTATTCCCAAATCCTTGACATGCTGTTTTTCTACTATGGGAAGATTTGATTGTGTTTTGTACCCTGTATTATGTTTCAGATCCTCATTTTTGCCGTACCTGAGTACCTGAAATTTATCACTGTTAAACATCATATTATTTTCTGCTGCCCAATCGAAAACTTTGTTGACATCTGTTTGTAGTTTTTCAATGTCTTCAGCAGAGGTAATTTTCATGCTGATTTTTGTGTCATCTGCGAAGGATGACACGAA
Source organism: Procambarus virginalis (assembly GCA_020271785.1). Taxonomy (NCBI): domain Eukaryota; kingdom Metazoa; phylum Arthropoda; class Malacostraca; order Decapoda; family Cambaridae; genus Procambarus; species Procambarus virginalis. The sequence continues at coordinate 26,369 of WNGS01163168.1, read as the reverse complement.
GCTGTGACGTGTATTTTTGTCTATATCAGATATGAGAATAAGGAACAGTAGCGGTGCAAGGACTGTACCTTGAGGTACAGAGCTTTTAACATCGCTTGGACTCGATTTTATCTGATTGACTGTTACTCTTTGTGTTCTGTTCGACAGGAAATTGAGTATCCAGCGTCCTACTTTTCCAGTTATTCCCATTGACCTCATTTTGTGAGCTATCACCCCATGGTCACATTTGTCGAAAGCCTTTGCAAAGTCTGTGTATACAACATCTGCATTTTGCTTTTCTTCTAGGGCTTCTGTGATTTTGTCATAGTGGTTGAGTAACTGTGACAGACAGGATCTTCCCGCTCTAAATCCATGTTGTCCTGGATTGTGCAATTCATTGTTTTCCATAAAACTAGAAATTTGATTCCTAATCACTCTTTCAAACACTTTTATTATGTGTGATGTTAGTGCAACTGGCCTATAATTTTTTGCCAAGGCTTTACTCCCCCCTTGTGCAACGGAGCTATATCTGCAGATTTAAGTGCTGCTGGTATCTCCCCTGTATCCAGGCTCTTTCTCCATATTACGCTGAGTGCTCTCGCTACTGGTACTTTACATTTCTTTATGAATATTGAATTCCATGAGTCAGGCCCAGGGGCTGAGTGCATGGGCATATTGTCAATTTCTCTTTCAAAGTCTTCCGAGTTTGTGGTAATATCCGTTATATTATCTGCAGCTTGAATGTCATTCATAAAGAAGCTGTCTGGGTCATCAACTTTCATGTTGTTAATTGGTGTGCTAAACATAGCCTCATACTGGCTTCTTAGAATTTCACTAATCTCTTTGTTGTCCTCTGTGTACGTACCTTCATTTGTAATTAACGGTCCAATACTGGTCGAGGTTTTGGATTTTGATTTAGCGTATGTGAAAAAATATTTCGGATTTTCCTTATCTCTTGTATAGCTCTCTGTTCCAATTCCATTTCCTCAGACTCATATGATCGCTTCAACGTTTGTTCGATTTCTTCGATCTCCCTGCTTAGGCTATTTTTCCTTGCTTGTGATAGTTGTGTCTGCCGAAGCATTTCCGTAATTTTTTCCTTCTCCTGTACAGTCGTCTGCGTTCTCTTTCTAGAGGTGTTCCTCTTTCTCTGCCCCTTCTCACCGGCACTGCTTCCAAGCAGACCTTGTAAGCTTCGGCTGTCAGTTGAGCTATTCCCTGTGTGGGAGTACACCACTACTACCACACCACTACTACACACACCACTACTACCACACCACTACTACCACACCATACTACCACACCACTACTACCACCCACTACTACCAACACACTACTAGTACCCCACTACTAGTACAACCACTACTACACACCACTACTAGTACACCACTACTACCAAAACACTACTAGTACACCTCTACTACCACACCACTACTAGTACACCACTACTACCACACCACTACTAGTACACCACTACTACCACACCCTACTACCACACCACTACTAGTACCCACTACTACCACACCACTACTAGTACACCACTATTACCACACCACTACTA
>WNGS01163167.1:30244-44663 GCA_020271785.1 Procambarus virginalis | reverse complement strand
CTGGCCTCGATCCACGGACACACACACAGGCAGACAGTCCCTTTTATGCTTTAGGCACTTGGGTTACCTCGCAGTGTCCAGGTCTGTGTCTATATGTTCTCTCTGTCTCTGTCTGTCGGTTACCCAGGGATGGTGCCTCTAGAGTGTATATACTCCAAGGTGACCCTGGGATGGTGCCTCTAGCGTGTATATACTCCAAGGTGACCCAGGGATGGTGCCTCTAGTGTGTATATACTCCAAGGTGACCCTGGGATGGTGCCTCTAGTGTGTATATACTCCAAGGTGACCCAGGGATGGTGCCTCTAGTGTGTATATACTCCAAGGTGACCCAGGGATGGTGCCTCTAGTGTGTATATACTCCAAGGTGACCCAGGGATGGTGCCTCTAGTGTGTATATACTCCAAGGTGACCCAGGGATGGTGCCTCTAGTGTGTATATACTCCAAGGTGACCCAGGGATGGTGCCTCTAGTGTGTATATACTCCAAGGTGACCCAGGGATGGTGCCTCTAGTGTGTATATACTCCAAGGTGACCCAGGGATGGTGCCTCTAGTGTGTATATACTCCAAGGTGACCCAGGGATGGTGCCTCTAGTGTGTATATACTCCAAGGTGACCCAGGGATGGTGCCTCTAGTGTGTATATACTCCAAGGTGACCCAGGGATGGTGCCTCTAGTGTGTATATACTCCAAGGTGACCCAGGGATGGTGCCTCTAGTGTGTATATACTCCAAGGTGACCCAGGGATGGTGCCTCTAGTGTGTATATACTCCAAGGTGACCCAGGGATGGTGCCTCTAGTGTGTATATACTCCAAGGTGACCCAGGGATGGTGCCTCTAGTGTGTATATACTCCAAGGTGACCCAGGGATGGTGCCTCTAGTGTGTATATACTCCAAGGTGACCCAGGGATGGTGCCTCTAGTGTGTATATACTCCAAGGTGACCCAGGGATGGTGCCTCTAGTGTGTATATACTCCAAGGTGACCCAGGGATGGTGCCTCTAGTGTGTATATACTCCAAGGTGACCCAGGGATGGTGCCTCTAGTGTGTATATACTCCAAGGTGACCCAGGGATGGTGCCTCTAGTGTGTATATACTCCAAGGTGACCCAGGGATGGTGCCTCTAGTGTGTATATACTCCAAGGTGACCCAGGGATGGTGCCTCTAGTGTGTATATACTCCAAGGTGACCCAGGGATGGTGCCTCTAGTGTGTATATACTCCAAGGTGACCCAGGGATGGTGCCTCTAGTGTGTATATACTCCAAGGTGACCCAGGGATGGTGCCTCTAGTGTGTATATACTCCAAGGTGACCCAGGGATGGTGCCTCTAGTGTGTATATACTCCAAGGTGACCCAGGGATGGTGCCTCTAGTGTGTATATACTCCAAGGTGACCCAGGGATGGTGCCTCTAGTGTGTATATACTCCAAGGTGACCCAGGGATGGTGCCTCTAGTGTGTATATACTCCAAGGTGACCCAGGGATGGTGCCTCTAGTGTGTATATACTCCAAGGTGACCCAGGGATGGTGCCTCTAGTGTGTATATACTCCAAGGTGACCCAGGGATGGTGCCTCTAGTGTGTATATACTCCAAGGTGACCCAGGGATGGTGCCTCTAGTGTGTATATACTCCAAGGTGACCCAGGGATGGTGCCTCTAGTGTGTATATACTCCAAGGTGACCCAGGGATGGTGCCTCTAGTGTGTATATACTCCAAGGTGACCCAGGGATGGTGCCTCTAGTGTGTATATACTCCAAGGTGACCCAGGGATGGTGCCTCTAGTGTGTATATACTCCAAGGTGACCCAGGGATGGTGCCTCTAGTGTGTATATACTCCAAGGTGACCCAGGGATGGTGCCTCTAGTGTGTATATACTCCAAGGTGACCCAGGGATGGTGCCTCTAGTGTGTATATACTCCAAGGTGACCCAGGGATGGTGCCTCTAGTGTGTATATACTCCAAGGTGACCCAGGGATGGTGCCTCTAGTGTGTATATACTCCAAGGTGACCCAGGGATGGTGCCTCTAGTGTGTATATACTCCAAGGTGACCCAGGGATGGTGCCTCTAGTGTGTATATACTCCAAGGTGACCCAGGGATGGTGCCTCTAGTGTGTATATACTCCAAGGTGACCCTGGGATGGTGCCTCTAGTGTGTATATACTCCAAGGTGACCCTGGGATGGTGCCTCTAGTGTGTATATACTCCAAGGTGACCCAGGGATGGTGCCTCTAGTGTGTATATACTCCAAGGTGACCCAGGGATGGTGCCTCTAGTGTGTATATACTCCAAGGTGACCCAGGGATGGTGCCTCTAGTGTGTATATACTCCAAGGTGACCCAGGGATGGTGCCTCTAGTGTGTATATACTCCAAGGTGACCCAGGGATGGTGCCTCTAGTGTGTATATACTCCAAGGTGACCCAGGGATGGTGCCTCTAGTGTGTATATACTCCAAGGTGACCCAGGGATGGTGCCTCTAGTGTGTATATACTCCAAGGTGACCCAGGGATGGTGCCTCTAGTGTGTATATACTCCAAGGTGACCCAGGGATGGTGCCTCTAGTGTGTATATACTCCAAGGTGACCCAGGGATGGTGCCTCTAGTGTGTATATACTCCAAGGTGACCCAGGGATGGTGCCTCTAGTGTGTATATACTCCAAGGTGACCCTGGGATGGTGCCTCTAGTGTGTATATACTCCAAGGTGACCCTGGGATGGTGCCTCTAGTGTGTATATACTCCAAGGTGACCCAGGGATGGTGCCTCTAGTGTGTATATACTCCAAGGTGACCCTGGGATGGTGCCTCTAGTGTGTATATACTCCAAGGTGACCCAGGGATGGTGCCTCTAGTGTGTATATACTCCAAGGTGACCCAGGGATGGTGCCTCTAGTGTGTATATACTCCAAGGTGACCCAGGGATGGTGCCTCTAGTGTGTATATACTCCAAGGTGACCCAGGGATGGTGCCTCTAGTGTGTATATACTCCAAGGTGACCCAGGGATGGTGCCTCTAGTGTGTATATACTCCAAGGTGACCCAGGGATGGTGCCTCTAGTGTGTATATACTCCAAGGTGACCCAGGGATGGTGCCTCTAGTGTGTATATACTCCAAGGTGACCCAGGGATGGTGCCTCTAGTGTGTATATACTCCAAGGTGACCCAGGGATGGTGCCTCTAGTGTGTATATACTCCAAGGTGACCCAGGGATGGTGCCTCTAGTGTGTATATACTCCAAGGTGACCCAGGGATGGTGCCTCTAGTGTGTATATACTCCAAGGTGACCCAGGGATGGTGCCTCTAGTGTGTATATACTCCAAGGTGACCCAGGGATGGTGCCTCTAGTGTGTATATACTCCAAGGTGACCCAGGGATGGTGCCTCTAGTGTGTATATACTCCAAGGTGACCCAGGGATGGTGCCTCTAGTGTGTATATACTCCAAGGTGACCCAGGGATGGTGCCTCTAGTGTGTATATACTCCAAGGTGACCCAGGGATGGTGCCTCTAGTGTGTATATACTCCAAGGTGACCCAGGGATGGTGCCTCTAGTGTGTATATACTCCAAGGTGACCCAGGGATGGTGCCTCTAGTGTGTATATACTCCAAGGTGACCCAGGGATGGTGCCTCTAGTGTGTATATACTCCAAGGTGACCCAGGGATGGTGCCTCTAGTGTGTATATACTCCAAGGTGACCCAGGGATGGTGCCTCTAGTGTGTATATACTCCAAGGTGACCCAGGGATGGTGCCTCTAGTGTGTATATACTCCAAGGTGACCCAGGGATGGTGCCTCTAGTGTGTATATACTCCAAGGTGACCCAGGGATGGTGCCTCTAGTGTGTATATACTCCAAGGTGACCCAGGGATGGTGCCTCTAGTGTGTATATACTCCAAGGTGACCCAGGGATGGTGCCTCTAGTGTGTATATACTCCAAGGTGACCCAGGGATGGTGCCTCTAGTGTGTATATACTCCAAGGTGACCCAGGGATGGTGCCTCTAGTGTGTATATACTCCAAGGTGACCCAGGGATGGTGCCTCTAGTGTGTATATACTCCAAGGTGACCCAGGGATGGTGCCTCTAGTGTGTATATACTCCAAGGTGACCCAGGGATGGTGCCTCTAGTGTGTATATACTCCAAGGTGACCCAGGGATGGTGCCTCTAGTGTGTATATACTCCAAGGTGACCCAGGGATGGTGCCTCTAGTGTGTATATACTCCAAGGTGACCCAGGGATGGTGCCTCTAGTGTGTATATACTCCAAGGTGACCCAGGGATGGTGCCTCTAGTGTGTATATACTCCAAGGTGACCCAGGGATGGTGCCTCTAGTGTGTATATACTCCAAGGTGACCCAGGGATGGTGCCTCTAGTGTGTATATACTCCAAGGTGACCCAGGGATGGTGCCTCTAGTGTGTATATACTCCAAGGTGACCCAGGGATGGTGCCTCTAGTGTGTATATACTCCAAGGTGACCCAGGGATGGTGCCTCTAGTGTGTATATACTCCAAGGTGACCCAGGGATGGTGCCTCTAGTGTGTATATACTCCAAGGTGACCCAGGGATGGTGCCTCTAGTGTGTATATACTCCAAGGTGACCCAGGGATGGTGCCTCTAGTGTGTATATACTCCAAGGTGACCCAGGGATGGTGCCTCTAGTGTGTATATACTCCAAGGTGACCCAGGGATGGTGCCTCTAGTGTGTATATACTCCAAGGTGACCCAGGGATGGTGCCTCTAGTGTGTATATACTCCAAGGTGACCCAGGGATGGTGCCTCTAGTGTGTATATACTCCAAGGTGACCCAGGGATGGTGCCTCTAGTGTGTATATACTCCAAGGTGACCCAGGGATGGTGCCTCTAGTGTGTATATACTCCAAGGTGACCCAGGGATGGTGCCTCTAGTGTGTATATACTCCAAGGTGACCCAGGGATGGTGCCTCTAGTGTGTATATACTCCAAGGTGACCCAGGGATGGTGCCTCTAGTGTGTATATACTCCAAGGTGACCCAGGGATGGTGCCTCTAGTGTGTATATACTCCAAGGTGACCCAGGGATGGTGCCTCTAGTGTGTATATACTCCAAGGTGACCCAGGGATGGTGCCTCTAGTGTGTATATACTCCAAGGTGACCCAGGGATGGTGCCTCTAGTGTGTATATACTCCAAGGTGACCCAGGGATGGTGCCTCTAGTGTGTATATACTCCAAGGTGACCCAGGGATGGTGCCTCTAGTGTGTATATACTCCAAGGTGACCCAGGGATGGTGCCTCTAGTGTGTATATACTCCAAGGTGACCCAGGGATGGTGCCTCTAGTGTGTATATACTCCAAGGTGACCCAGGGATGGTGCCTCTAGTGTGTATATACTCCAAGGTGACCCAGGGATGGTGCCTCTAGTGTGTATATACTCCAAGGTGACCCAGGGATGGTGCCTCTAGTGTGTATATACTCCAAGGTGACCCAGGGATGGTGCCTCTAGTGTGTATATACTCCAAGGTGACCCAGGGATGGTGCCTCTAGTGTGTATATACTCCAAGGTGACCCAGGGATGGTGCCTCTAGTGTGTATATACTCCAAGGTGACCCAGGGATGGTGCCTCTAGTGTGTATATACTCCAAGGTGACCCAGGGATGGTGCCTCTAGTGTGTATATACTCCAAGGTGACCCAGGGATGGTGCCTCTAGTGTGTATATACTCCAAGGTGACCCAGGGATGGTGCCTCTAGTGTGTATATACTCCAAGGTGACCCAGGGATGGTGCCTCTAGTGTGTATATACTCCAAGGTGACCCAGGGATGGTGCCTCTAGTGTGTATATACTCCAAGGTGACCCAGGGATGGTGCCTCTAGTGTGTATATACTCCAAGGTGACCCAGGGATGGTGCCTCTAGTGTGTATATACTCCAAGGTGACCCAGGGATGGTGCCTCTAGTGTGTATATACTCCAAGGTGACCCAGGGATGGTGCCTCTAGTGTGTATATACTCCAAGGTGACCCAGGGATGGTGCCTCTAGTGTGTATATACTCCAAGGTGACCCAGGGATGGTGCCTCTAGTGTGTATATACTCCAAGGTGACCCAGGGATGGTGCCTCTAGTGTGTATATACTCCAAGGTGACCCAGGGATGGTGCCTCTAGTGTGTATATACTCCAAGGTGACCCAGGGATGGTGCCTCTAGTGTGTATATACTCCAAGGTGACCCAGGGATGGTGCCTCTAGTGTGTATATACTCCAAGGTGACCCAGGGATGGTGCCTCTAGTGTGTATATACTCCAAGGTGACCCAGGGATGGTGCCTCTAGTGTGTATATACTCCAAGGTGACCCTGGGATGGTGCCTCTAGTGTGTATATACTCCAAGGTGACCCAGGGATGGTGCCTCTAGTGTGTATATACTCCAAGGTGACCCAGGGATGGTGCCTCTAGTGTGTATATACTCCAAGGTGACCCAGGGATGGTGCCTCTAGTGTGTATATACTCCAAGGTGACCCAGGGATGGTGCCTCTAGTGTGTATATACTCCAAGGTGACCCAGGGATGGTGCCTCTAGTGTGTATATACTCCAAGGTGACCCAGGGATGGTGCCTCTAGTGTGTATATACTCCAAGGTGACCCAGGGATGGTGCCTCTAGTGTGTATATACTCCAAGGTGACCCAGGGATGGTGCCTCTAGTGTGTATATACTCCAAGGTGACCCAGGGATGGTGCCTCTAGTGTGTATATACTCCAAGGTGACCCAGGGATGGTGCCTCTAGTGTGTATATACTCCAAGGTGACCCAGGGATGGTGCCTCTAGTGTGTATATACTCCAAGGTGACCCAGGGATGGTGCCTCTAGTGTGTATATACTCCAAGGTGACCCAGGGATGGTGCCTCTAGTGTGTATATACTCCAAGGTGACCCAGGGATGGTGCCTCTAGTGTGTATATACTCCAAGGTGACCCAGGGATGGTGCCTCTAGTGTGTATATACTCCAAGGTGACCCAGGGATGGTGCCTCTAGTGTGTATATACTCCAAGGTGACCCAGGGATGGTGCCTCTAGTGTGTATATACTCCAAGGTGACCCAGGGATGGTGCCTCTAGTGTGTATATACTCCAAGGTGACCCAGGGATGGTGCCTCTAGTGTGTATATACTCCAAGGTGACCCAGGGATGGTGCCTCTAGTGTGTATATACTCCAAGGTGACCCTGGGATGGTGCCTCTAGTGTGTATATACTCCAAGGTGACCCAGGGATGGTGCCTCTAGTGTGTATATACTCCAAGGTGACCCAGGGATGGTGCCTCTAGTGTGTATATACTCCAAGGTGACCCAGGGATGGTGCCTCTAGTGTGTATATACTCCAAGGTGACCCAGGGATGGTGCCTCTAGCGTGTATATACTCCAAGGTGACCCTGGGATGGTGCCTCTAGTGTGTATATACTCCAAGGTGACCCTGGGATGGTGCCTCTAGTGTGTATATACTCCAAGGTGACCCAGGGATGGTGCCTCTAGTGTGTATATACTCCAAGGTGACCCAGGGATGGTGCCTCTAGTGTGTATATACTCCAAGGTGACCCTGGGATGGTGCCTCTAGTGTGTATATACTCCAAGGTGACCCAGGGATGGTGCCTCTAGTGTGTATATACTCCAAGGTGACCCAGGGATGGTGCCTCTAGTGTGTATATACTCCAAGGTGACCCAGGGATGGTGCCTCTAGTGTGTATATACTCCAAGGTGACCCAGGGATGGTGCCTCTAGTGTGTATATACTCCAAGGTGACCCAGGGATGGTGCCTCTAGTGTGTATATACTCCAAGGTGACCCAGGGATGGTGCCTCTAGTGTGTATATACTCCAAGGTGACCCAGGGATGGTGCCTCTAGCGTGTATATACTCCAAGGTGACCCAGGGATGGTGCCTCTAGTGTGTATATACTCCAAGGTGACCCTGGGATGGTGCCTCTAGCGTGTATATACTCCAAGGTGACCCAGGGATGGTGCCTCTAGCGTGTATATACTCCAAGGTGACCCAGGGATGGTGCCTCTAGTGTGTATATACTCCAAGGTGACCCAGGGATGGTGCCTCTAGCGTGTATATACTCCAAGGTGACCCAGGGATGGTGCCTCTAGCGTGTATATACTCCAAGGTGACCCAGGGATGGTGCCTCTAGTGTGTATATACTCCAAGGTGACCCAGGGATGGTGCCTCTAGTGTGTATATACTCCAAGGTGACCCAGGGATGGTGCCTCTAGTGTGTATATACTCCAAGGTGACCCAGGGATGGTGCCTCTAGTGTGTATATACTCCAAGGTGACCCAGGGATGGTGCCTCTAGTGTGTATATACTCCAAGGTGACCCAGGGATGGTGCCTCTAGTGTGTATATACTCCAAGGTGACCCAGGGATGGTGCCTCTAGTGTGTATATACTCCAAGGTGACCCAGGGATGGTGCCTCTAGTGTGTATATACTCCAAGGTGACCCAGGGATGGTGCCTCTAGTGTGTATATACTCCAAGGTGACCCAGGGATGGTGCCTCTAGTGTGTATATACTCCAAGGTGACCCAGGGATGGTGCCTCTAGTGTGTATATACTCCAAGGTGACCCAGGGATGGTGCCTCTAGTGTGTATATACTCCAAGGTGACCCAGGGATGGTGCCTCTAGTGTGTATATACTCCAAGGTGACCCAGGGATGGTGCCTCTAGTGTGTATATACTCCAAGGTGACCCAGGGATGGTGCCTCTAGTGTGTATATACTCCAAGGTGACCCAGGGATGGTGCCTCTAGTGTGTATATACTCCAAGGTGACCCAGGGATGGTGCCTCTAGTGTGTATATACTCCAAGGTGACCCAGGGATGGTGCCTCTAGTGTGTATATACTCCAAGGTGACCCAGGGATGGTGCCTCTAGCGTGTATATACTCCAAGGTGACCCAGGGATGGTGCCTCTAGTGTGTATATACTCCAAGGTGACCCAGGGATGGTGCCTCTAGTGTGTATATACTCCAAGGTGACCCAGGGATGGTGCCTCTAGTGTGTATATACTCCAAGGTGACCCAGGGATGGTGCCTCTAGCGTGTGTATATACTCCAAGGTGACCCAGGGATGGTGCCTCTAGTGTGTATATACTCCAAGGTGACCCAGGGATGGTGCCTCTAGTGTGTATATACTCCAAGGTGACCCAGGGATGGTGCCTCTAGTGTGTATATACTCCAAGGTGACCCAGGGATGGTGCCTCTAGCGTGTATATACTCCAAGGTGACCCAGGGATGGTGCCTCTAGTGTGTATATACTCCAAGGTGACCCAGGGATGGTGCCTCTAGCGTGTATATACTCCAAGGTGACCCAGGGATGGTGCCTCTAGTGTGTATATACTCCAAGGTGACCCAGGGATGGTGCCTCTAGTGTGTATATACTCCAAGGTGACCCAGGGATGGTGCCTCTAGTGTGTATATACTCCAAGGTGACCCAGGGATGGTGCCTCTAGTGTGTATATACTCCAAGGTGACCCAGGGATGGTGCCTCTAGTGTGTATATACTCCAAGGTGACCCAGGGATGGTGCCTCTAGTGTGTATATACTCCAAGGTGACCCAGGGATGGTGCCTCTAGTGTGTATATACTCCAAGGTGACCCTGGGATGGTGCCTCTAGTGTGTATATACTCCAAGGTGACCCAGGGATGGTGCCTCTAGTGTGTATATACTCCAAGGTGACCCAGGGATGGTGCCTCTAGTGTGTATATACTCCAAGGTGACCCAGGGATGGTGCCTCTAGTGTGTATATACTCCAAGGTGACCCAGGGATGGTGCCTCTAGTGTGTATATACTCCAAGGTGACCCAGGGATGGTGCCTCTAGTGTGTATATACTCCAAGGTGACCCAGGGATGGTGCCTCTAGCGTGTATATACTCCAAGGTGACCCAGGGATGGTGCCTCTAGTGTGTATATACTCCAAGGTGACCCAGGGATGGTGCCTCTAGCGTGTATATACTCCAAGGTGACCCAGGGATGGTGCCTCTAGTGTGTATATACTCCAAGGTGACCCAGGGATGGTGCCTCTAGTGTGTATATACTCCAAGGTGACCCAGGGATGGTGCCTCTAGTGTGTATATACTCCAAGGTGACCCAGGGATGGTGCCTCTAGTGTGTATATACTCCAAGGTGACCCAGGGATGGTGCCTCTAGTGTGTATATACTCCAAGGTGACCCAGGGATGGTGCCTCTAGTGTGTATATACTCCAAGGTGACCCAGGGATGGTGCCTCTAGTGTGTATATACTCCAAGGTGACCCAGGGATGGTGCCTCTAGTGTGTATATACTCCAAGGTGACCCAGGGATGGTGCCTCTAGTGTGTATATACTCCAAGGTGACCCAGGGATGGTGCCTCTAGTGTGTATATACTCCAAGGTGACCCAGGGATGGTGCCTCTAGCGTGTATATACTCCAAGGTGACCCTGGGATGGTGCCTCTAGTGTGTATATACTCCAAGGTGACCCAGGGATGGTGCCTCTAGTGTGTATATACTCCAAGGTGACCCAGGGATGGTGCCTCTAGTGTGTATATACTCCAAGGTGACCCAGGGATGGTGCCTCTAGCGTGTATATACTCCAAGGTGACCCAGGGATGGTGCCTCTAGTGTGTATATACTCCAAGGTGACCCAGGGATGGTGCCTCTAGTGTGTATATACTCCAAGGTGACCCGGGATGGTGCCTCTAGTGTGTATATACTCCAAGGTGACCCAGGGATGGTGCCTCTAGTGTGTATATACTCCAAGGTGACCCAGGGATGGTGCCTCTAGTGTGTATATACTCCAAGGTGACCCAGGGATGGTGCCTCTAGTGTGTATATACTCCAAGGTGACCCAGGGATGGTGCCTCTAGCGTGTATATACTCCAAGGTGACCCAGGGATGGTGCCTCTAGTGTGTATATACTCCAAGGTGACCCAGGGATGGTGCCTCTAGCGTGTATATACTCCAAGGTGACCCAGGGATGGTGCCTCTAGTGTGTATATACTCCAAGGTGACCCAGGGATGGTGCCTCTAGCGTGTATATACTCCAAGGTGACCCTGGGATGGTGCCTCTAGTGTGTATATACTCCAAGGTGACCCAGGGATGGTGCCTCTAGTGTGTATATACTCCAAGGTGACCCAGGGATGGTGCCTCTAGCGTGTATATACTCCAAGGTGACCCAGGGATGGTGCCTCTAGTGTGTATATACTCCAAGGTGACCCAGGGATGGTGCCTCTAGCGTGTATATACTCCAAGGTGACCCAGGGATGGTGCCTCTAGTGTGTATATACTCCAAGGTGACCCAGGGATGGTGCCTCTAGTGTGTATATACTCCAAGGTGACCCAGGGATGGTGCCTCTAGTGTGTATATACTCCAAGGTGACCCAGGGATGGTGCCTCTAGTGTGTATATACTCCAAGGTGACCCAGGGATGGTGCCTCTAGCGTGTATATACTCCAAGGTGACCCAGGGATGGTGCCTCTAGCGTGTATATACTCCAAGGTGACCCAGGGATGGTGCCTCTAGTGTGTATATACTCCAAGGTGACCCAGGGATGGTGCCTCTAGCGTGTATATACTCCAAGGTGACCCAGGGATGGTGCCTCTAGCGTGTATATACTCCAAGGTGACCCTGGATGGTGCCTCTAGCGTGTATATACTCCAAGGTGACCCAGGGATGGTGCCTCTAGTGTGTATATACTCCAAGGTGACCCAGGGATGGTGCCTCTAGTGTGTATATACTCCAAGGTGACCCAGGGATGGTGCCTCTAGCGTGTATATACTCCAAGGTGACCCAGGGATGGTGCCTCTAGTGTGTATATACTCCAAGGTGACCCAGGGATGGTGCCTCTAGTGTGTATATACTCCAAGGTGACCCAGGGATGGTGCCTCTAGTGTGTATATACTCCAAGGTGACCCAGGGATGGTGCCTCTAGTGTGTATATACTCCAAGGTGACCCAGGGATGGTGCCTCTAGTGTGTATATACTCCAAGGTGACCCAGGGATGGTGCCTCTAGCGTGTATATACTCCAAGGTGACCCTGGGATGGTGCCTCTAGTGTGTATATACTCCAAGGTGACCCAGGGATGGTGCCTCTAGCGTGTATATACTCCAAGGTGACCCATGGATGGTGCCTCTAGCGTGTATATACTCCAAGGTGACCCAGGGATGGTGCCTCTAGTGTGTATATACTCCAAGGTGACCCAGGGATGGTGCCTCTAGTGTGTATATACTCCAAGGTGACCCAGGGATGGTGCCTCTAGCGTGTATATACTCCAAGGTGACCCAGGGATGGTGCCTCTAGCGTGTATATACTCCAAGGTGACCCAGGGATGGTGCCTCTAGCGTGTATATACTCCAAGGTGACCCGGGATGGTGCCTCTAGCGTGTATATACTCCAAGGTGACCCAGGGATGGTGCCTCTAGTGTGTATATACTCCAAGGTGACCCTGGGATGGTGCCTCTAGCGTGTATATACTCCAAGGTGACCCGGATGGTGCCTCTAGTGTGTATATACTCCAAGGTGACCCAGGGATGGTGCCTCTAGCGTGTATATACTCCAAGGTGACCCAGGGATGGTGCCTCTAGTGTGTATATACTCCAAGGTGACCCAGGGATGGTGCCTCTAGCGTGTATATACTCCAAGGTGACCCAGGGATGGTGCCTCTAGTGTGTATATACTCCAAGGTGACCCTGGATGGTGCCTCTAGCGTGTATATACTCCAAGGTGACCCAGGGATGGTGCCTCTAGCGTGTATATACTCCAAGGTGACCCAGGGATGGTGCCTCTAGCGTGTATATACTCCAAGGTGACCCTGGGATGGTGCCTCTAGTGTGTATATACTCCAAGGTGACCCAGGGATGGTGCCTCTAGTGTGTATATACTCCAAGGTGACCCAGGGATGGTGCCTCTAGCGTGTATATACTCCAAGGTGACCCAGGGGTGGTGCCTCTAGCGTGTATATACTCCAAGGTGACCCAGGGATGGTGCCTCTAGCGTGTATATACTCCAAGGTGACCCAGGGATGGTGCCTCTAGTGTGTATATACTCCAAGGTGACCCAGGATGGTGCCTCTAGTGTGTATATACTCCAAGGGACCCAGGGATGGTGCCTCTAGCGTGTATATACTCCAAGTGACCCAGGGATGGTGCCTCTAGTGTGTATATACTCCAAGGTGACCCAGGGATGGTGCCTCTAGTGTGTATATACTCCAAGGTGACCCAGGGATGGTGCCTCTAGTGTGTATATACTCCAAGGTGACCCTGGATGGTGCCTCTAGTGTGTATATACTCCAAGGTGACCAGGGATGGTGCCTCTAGCGTGTATATACTCCAAGGTGACCCAGGGATGGTGCCTCTAGTGTGTATATACTCCAAGGTGACCCTGGGATGGTGCCTCTAGCGTGTATATACTCCAAGGTGACCCAGGGATGGTGCCTCTAGTGTGTATATACTCCAAGGTGACCCAGGGATGGTGCCTCTAGCGTGTATATACTCCAAGGTGACCCAGGGATGTGTGCCTCTAGTGTGTATATACTCCAAGGTGACCCAGGGATGGTGCCTCTAGTGTGTATATACTCCAAGGTGACCCAGGGATGGTGCCTCTAGCGTGTATATACTCCAAGGTGACCCAGGATGGTGCCTCTAGCGTGTATATACTCCAAGGTGACCCAGGGAGGTGCCTCTAGCGTGTATATACCAAGGTGACCCAGGGATGGTGCCTCTAGCGTGTATATACTCCAAGGGTGACCCAGGGATGGTGCCTCTAGTGTGTATATACTCCAAGGTGACCCAGGGATGGTGCCTCTAGTGTGTATATACTCCAAGGTGACCCAGGGATGGTGCCTCTAGTGTGTATATACTCCAAGGTGACCCAGGGATGGTGCCTCTAGCGTGATATACTCCAAGGTGACCCAGGGATGGTGCCTCTAGTGTGTATATACTCCAAGGTGACCCAGGGATGGTGCCTCTAGTGTGTATATACTCCAAGGTGACCCAGGGATGGTGCCTCTAGCGTGTATATACTCCAAGGTGACCCTGGGATGGTGCCTCTAGCGTGTATATACTCCAAGGTGACCCAGGGATGGTGCCTCTAGCGTGTATATATACTCCAAGGTGACCCTGGATGGTGCCTCTAGTGTGTATATACTCCAAGGTGACCCAGGGATGGTGCCTCTAGTGTGTATATACTCCAAGGTGACCCAGGGATGGTGCCTCTAGCGTGTATATACTCCAAGGTGACCCAGGGATGTGCCTCTAGTTGTATATACTCCAAGGTGACCCAGGATGGTGCCTCTAGCGTGTATATACTCCAAGGTGACCCAGGGATGGTGCCTCTAGCGTGTATATACTCCAAGGTGACCCAGGGATGGTGCCTCTAGTGGTATATACTCCAAGGTGACCCAGGGATGGTGCCTCTAGCGTGTATATACTCCAAGGTGACCC
>WNGS01163167.1:0-23188 GCA_020271785.1 Procambarus virginalis | reverse complement strand
ACACGCTAGAGGCACCATCCCTGGGTACCTTGGAGTATATACACACTAGAGGCACCATCCCTGGGTCACCTTGGAGTATTACACACTAGAGGCACCATCCCTGGGTCACCTTGGAGTATATACACGCTAGAGGCACCATCCCTGGGTCACCTTGGAGTATACACACTAGAGGCACCATCCCTGGGTCACCTTGGAGTATATACACACTAGAGGCCCACCCCCCAGGGTCACCTTGAGTATATACACACTAGAGGCACCATCCCTGGGTCACCTTGGAGTATATACACACTAGAGGCACCATCCCTGGGGTCACCTTGGAGTATATACCACTAGAGGCACCATCCCAGGGTACCTTGGAGTATATACACACTAGAGGCACCATCCCTTGGTCACCTTGGAGTATATACACGCTAGAGGCACCATCCCTGGGTCACCTTGGAGTATATACACGCTAGAGGCACCATCCCAGGGTCACCTTGGAGTATATACACACTAGAGGCACCATCCCTGGGTCACCTTGGAGTATATACACGCTAGAGGCACCATCCCTGGGTCACTTGGAGTATATACACACTAGAGGCACCATCCCTGGGTCACCTTGGAGTTATACACGCTAGAGGCACCATCCCTGGTCACCTTGGAGTATATACACACTAGAGGCACCATCCCTGGTAACCTTGGAGTATATACACTAGAGGCACCATCCAGGGTCACCTTGGAGTATATACACACTAGAGGCACCATCCCAGGGTCACCTTGGAGTATATACACACTAGAGGCACCATCCCTGGGTCACCTTGATATATACACGCTAGAGGCACCATCCCTGGGTCACCTTGGAGTATATACACACTAGAGGCACCATCCCTGGGTACCTTGGAGTATATACACGCTAGAGGCACCATCCCTGGGTCACCTTGGAGTATATACACGCTAGAGGCACCATCCCTGGGTCACCTTGAGTATATACACCTAGAGGCACCATCCCTGGGTCACCTTGGAGTATATACACACTAGAGGCACCATCCCTGGTCACCTTGGAGTATATACACACTAGAGGCACCATCCAGGGTCACCTTGGAGTATATACACGCTAGAGGCACCATCCCTGGGTCACCTTGGAGTATATACACGCTAGAGGCACCATCCAGGGTCACCTTGGAGTATATACACACTAGAGGCACCATCCCTGGGTCACCTTGGAGTATATACACACTAGAGGCACCATCCCTGGGTCACCTTGGAGTATATACACACTAGAGGCACCATCCCAGGGTCACCTTGGAGTATATACACGCTAGAGGCACCATCCCTGGGTCACCTTGGAGTATATACACGCTAGAGGCACCATCCCTGGGTCACCTTGGAGTATATACACGCTAGAGGCACCATCCTGTCACCTTGGAGTATATACACCTAGAGGCACCATCCCAGGGTCACCTTGGAGTATATACACACTAGAGGCACCATCCCTGGGTCACCTTGGAGTATATACACACTAGAGGCACCATCCCTGGGTCCTTGGAGTATATACACACTAGAGGCACCATCAGGGTAACCTTGGAGTATATACACGCTAGAGGCACCATCCCTGGGTCACCTTGGAGTATATACACGCTAGAGGCACCATCCCAGGGTCACCTTGGAGTATATACACACTAGAGGCACCATCCCTGGGTCACCTTGGAGTATATACACACTAGAGGCACCATCCAGGGGTCACCTTGGAGTATATACACGCTAGAGGCACCATCCCTGGGTCACCTTGGAGTATATACACGCTAGAGGCACCATCCCTGGGTACCCTTGGAGTATATACACACTAGAGGCACCATCCCTGGTCACCTTGGAGTATATACACACTAGAGGCACCATCCCTGGGTCACCTTGGAGTATATACACGCTAGAGGCACCATCCCTGGGTCACCTTGGAGTATATACACGCTAGAGGCACCATCCCTGGGTCACCTTGGAGTATAACACTAGAGGCACCCCCTGGTCACCTTGGAGTATATACACGCTAGAGGCACCATCCCTGGGTCACCTTGGAGTATATACACGCTAGAGGCACCATCCCAGGGTCACCTTGGAGTATATACACACTAGAGGCACCATCCCTGGTCACCTTGGAGTATATACACGCTAGAGGCACCATCCCTGGGTCACCTTGGAGTATATACACACTAGAGGCACCATCCCCCAGTCACCTTGGAGTATATACACACTAGAGGCACCATCCCTGGGTCACCTTGGAGTATATACACACTAGAGGCACCACCCTGGGTCACCTTGGAGTATATACACGCTAGAGGCACCATCCCTGGGTCACCTTGGAGTATATACACACTAGAGGCACCATCCCAGGGTCACCTTGGAGTATATACACCTAGAGGCACCATCCCTGGGTCACCTTGGAGTATATACACGCTAGAGGCACCATCCCTGGGTCACCTTGGAGTATATACACACTAGAGGCACCATCCCTGGGTCACCTTGGTATATACACACTAGAGGCACCATCCCTGGGTCACCTTGGAGTATATACACGCTAGAGGCACCATCCCAGGTCACCTTGGAGTATATACACGCTAGAGGCACCATCCCAGGGTCACCTTGGAGTATATACACACTAGAGGCACCATCCCTGGGTCACCTTGGAGTATATACACGCTAGAGGCACCATCCCTGGGTCACCTTGGAGTATATACACACTAGAGGCACCATCCCTGGGTCACCTTGAGTATATACACACTAGAGGCACCATCCCTGGGTCACCTTGGAGTATATACACGCTAGAGGCACCATCCCTGGGTCACCTTGGAGTATATACACGCTAGAGGCACCATCCCTGGGTCACCTTGGAGTATATACACGCTAGAGGCACCATCCCATGGGTCACCTTGGAGTATATACACACTAGAGGCACCACCCATGGGTCACCTTGGAGTATATACACACTAGAGGCACCATCCCTGGGTCACCTTGGAGTATATACACACTAGAGGCACCATCCCTGGGTCACCTTGGAGTATATACACACTAGAGGCACCATCCCCCAGGGTCACCTTGGAGTATATACACACTAGAGGCACCATCCCTGGGTCACTTGGAGTATATACACACTAGAGGCACCATCCCTGGGTACCCTTGGAGTATATACACACTAGAGGCACCATCCCTGGGTCACCTTGGAGTATATACACACTAGAGGCACCATCCCTTGGGTCACCTTGGAGTATATACACACTAGAGGCACCATCCCTGGGTCACCTTGGAGTATATACACTAGAGGCACCATCCCTGGGTCACCTTGGAGTATATACACTAGAGGCACCATCCCAGGGTCACCTTGGAGTATATACACACTAGAGGCACCATCCCGGGTCACCTTGGAGTATATACACACTAGAGGCACCATCCCAGGGTCACCTTGGAGTATATACACACTAGAGGCACCATCCCTTATCCTTGGAGTATATACACACTAGAGGCACCATCCCTGGGTCACCTTGTATATACACGCTAGAGGCACCATCCCTGGGTCACCTTGTATATACACACTAGAGGCACCATCCCTGGGTCACCTTGGAGTATATACACACTAGAGAGGCACCCATCCCTGGGTCACCTTGGAGTATATACACGCTAGAGGCACCATCCCTGGGTCACCTTGGAGTATATACACGCTAGAGGCACCATCCCTGGGTAACCTTGGAGTATATACACGCTAGAGGCACCATCCCGGGTCACCTTGGAGTATATACACACTAGAGGCACCATCCCTGGGTCACCTTGGAGTATATACACACTAGAGGCACCATCCCTGGGTCACCTTGGAGTATATACACACTAGAGGCACCATCCCTGGGTCACCTTGGAGTATATACACACTAGAGGCACCATCCCTGGGTCACCTTGGAGTATATACACACTAGAGGCACCATCCCTGGGTCACCTTGGAGTATATACACACTAGAGGCACCATCCCTGGGTCACCTTGGAGTATATACACGCTAGAGGCACCATCCCTGGGTCACCTTGGAGTATATACACGCTAGAGGCACCATCCCTGGGTCACCTTGGAGTATATACACGCTAGAGGCACCATCCCTGGGTCACCTTGGAGTATATACACACTAGAGGCACCATCCCAGGGTCACCTTGGAGTATATACACACTAGAGGCACCATCCCTGGGTCACCTTGGAGTATATACACACTAGAGGCACCATCCCTGGGTCACCTTGGAGTATATACACACTAGAGGCACCATCCCTGGGTCACCTTGGAGTATATACACACTAGAGGCACCATCCCTGGGTCACCTTGGAGTATATACACGCTAGAGGCACCATCCCTGGGTCACCTTGGAGTATATACACGCTAGAGGCACCATCCCTGGGTCACCTTGGAGTATATACACACTAGAGGCACCATCCCTGGGTCACCTTGGAGTATATACACGCTAGAGGCACCATCCCTGGGTCACCTTGGAGTATATACACGCTAGAGGCACCATCCCTGGGTCACCTTGGAGTATATACACGCTAGAGGCACCATCCCTGGGTCACCTTGGAGTATATACACACTAGAGGCACCATCCCTGGGTCACCTTGGAGTATATACACACTAGAGGCACCATCCCTGGGTCACCTTGGAGTATATACACGCTAGAGGCACCATCCCTGGGTCACCTTGGAGTATATACACACTAGAGGCACCATCCCTGGGTCACCTTGGAGTATATACACACTAGAGGCACCATCCCTGGGTCACCTTGGAGTATATACACACTAGAGGCACCATCCCTGGGTCACCTTGGAGTATATACACACTAGAGGCACCATCCCTGGGTCACCTTGGAGTATATACACACTAGAGGCACCATCCCTGGGTCACCTTGGAGTATATACACACTAGAGGCACCATCCCTGGGTCACCTTGGAGTATATACACACTAGAGGCACCATCCCTGGGTCACCTTGGAGTATATACACACTAGAGGCACCATCCCTGGGTCACCTTGGAGTATATACACACTAGAGGCACCATCCCTGGGTCACCTTGGAGTATATACACGCTAGAGGCACCATCCCTGGGTCACCTTGGAGTATATACACGCTAGAGGCACCATCCCTGGGTCACCTTGGAGTATATACACACTAGAGGCACCATCCCTGGGTCACCTTGGAGTATATACACGCTAGAGGCACCATCCCTGGGTCACCTTGGAGTATATACACACTAGAGGCACCATCCCTGGGTCACCTTGGAGTATATACACGCTAGAGGCACCATCCCTGGGTCACCTTGGAGTATATACACACTAGAGGCACCATCCCTGGGTCACCTTGGAGTATATACACACTAGAGGCACCATCCCTGGGTCACCTTGGAGTATATACACGCTAGAGGCACCATCCCTGGGTCACCTTGGAGTATATACACACTAGAGGCACCATCCCTGGGTCACCTTGGAGTATATACACGCTAGAGGCACCATCCCTGGGTCACCTTGGAGTATATACACGCTAGAGGCACCATCCCTGGGTCACCTTGGAGTATATACACACTAGAGGCACCATCCCTGGGTCACCTTGGAGTATATACACACTAGAGGCACCATCCCTGGGTCACCTTGGAGTATATACACACTAGAGGCACCATCCCAGGGTCACCTTGGAGTATATACACGCTAGAGGCACCATCCCTGGGTCACCTTGGAGTATATACACGCTAGAGGCACCATCCCAGGGTCACCTTGGAGTATATACACACTAGAGGCACCATCCCTGGGTCACCTTGGAGTATATACACACTAGAGGCACCATCCCTGGGTCACCTTGGAGTATATACACACTAGAGGCACCATCCCTGGGTCACCTTGGAGTATATACACGCTAGAGGCACCATCCCTGGGTCACCTTGGAGTATATACACGCTAGAGGCACCATCCCTGGGTCACCTTGGAGTATATACACACTAGAGGCACCATCCCTGGGTCACCTTGGAGTATATACACACTAGAGGCACCATCCCTGGGTCACCTTGGAGTATATACACACTAGAGGCACCATCCCTGGGTCACCTTGGAGTATATACACACTAGAGGCACCATCCCTGGGTCACCTTGGAGTATATACACACTAGAGGCACCATCCCAGGGTCACCTTGGAGTATATACACGCTAGAGGCACCATCCCTGGGTCACCTTGGAGTATATACACACTAGAGGCACCATCCCAGGGTCACCTTGGAGTATATACACACTAGAGGCACCATCCCTGGGTCACCTTGGAGTATATACACACTAGAGGCACCATCCAGGGGTCACCTTGGAGTATATACACGCTAGAGGCACCATCCCTGGGTCACCTTGGAGTATATACACGCTTGAGGCACCATCCCTGGGTAACCTTGGAGTATATACACACTAGAGGCACCATCCCCCAGGGTAACCTTGGAGTATATACACACTAGAGGCACCATCCCTTGGTCACCTTGGAGTATATACACGCTAGAGGCACCATCCCTGAGGTCACCTTGGAATATATACACGCTAGAGGCACCATCCCAGGGGTCACCTTGGAGTATATACACACTAGAGGCACCATCCCTTGGTCACCTTGGAGTATATACACGCTAGAGGCACCATCCCATGGGTCACCTTGGAGTATATACACACTAGAGGCACCATCCCTTGGTCACCTTGGAGTATATACACGCTAGAGGCACCATCCCTGGGTTACCTTGGAGTATATACACGCTAGAGGCACCATCCCTGGGTCACCTTGGAGTATATACACACAAGAGGCACCACCCCTGGGTAACCTTGGAGTATATACACGCTAGAGGCACCATCCCTGGGTAACCTTGGAGTACATATACGCTAGAGGCACCATCCCAGGGTCACCTTGGAGTATATACACACTAGAGGCACCATCCGTGTGTAACCTTGGAATATATACACGCTAGAGGCACCATCCCTGGGTATCCTTGGAGTATATACACGCTAGAGGCACCATCCCTGGGTCACCTTGGAGTATATACACGCTAGAGGCACCATCCCTGGGTAACCTTGGAGTATATACACACTAGAGGCACCATCCCTGGGGTCACCTTGGAGTATATACACGCTAGAGGCACCATCCCTGGGGTCACCTTGGAGTATATAAACGCTAGAGGCACCATCCCTGGTTCACCTTGGGGTATATACACGCTAGAGGCACCATCCCCCAGGGTCACCTTGGAGTATATACACACTAGAGGCACCATCCCCAGGGTCACGTTGGAGTATATACACACTAGAGGCACCATCCCCCAGGGTCACCTTGGAGTATATACACACTAGAGGCACCATCCCTGGTTCACCTTGGGGTATATACACGCTAGAGGCACCATCCCCCAGGGTCACCTTGGAGTATATACACACTAGAGGCACCATCCCCCAGGGTCACGTTGGAGTATATACACACTAGAGGCACCATCCCCAGGGTCACCTTGGTGTATATACACACTAGAGGCACCATCCCAGGGTCACCTTGGAGTATATACACACTAGAGGCACCATCCCCCAGGGTCACCTTGGAGTATATATACACTAGAGGCACCATCCCAGGGTCACCTTGGAGTATATACACACTAGAGGCACCATCCCTGGGTCACCTTGGTGTATATACACACTAGAGGCACCATCCCTGGGGTCACCTTGGAGTATATACTGTGACGGTGTTCCCCCCCTTCTAATTCTCCCACGCCTGCTGTAAGAGTCATGTCCACTATTCCCGAGCGTTCTCTACATTGCAGGCAACAATTGAACATGTGTGGGAGAGAACAGTATTCTCGAAGAGCCGAGAAATTTGCGAAAATGTAACATTTTGTCCTGTGGGATAGGCCCTTTAGGGAGCCAATATGGCGCTGGCAAGTCTGTCTTCCCGCCAAAACTGTGTGACGTCAGTGGCGCCAGATTGGTCACCGTCAGCGACATGGCACTGGGAGCCAATGAAAACCAACTTTGGGAAAAGTGACGTCACATAGGCATAGGGGGTCCGCCCGTGTTGGCGCCAGGCGGGATCAGTCTTTCACGACACGTCCGAGAGGTAGGACGCGCGATCGGTCATCCTGTCAGAGTGACGGATTTACCGAACTCCGGTGGATTTAAGCGTCTCCAGTTGTTGGCACGCACTCTGTGAGGTCTTCCTGTAACCCAAAAGTGGCTCAGATAAGGAATTGACAAAATATTGAGCAACAAGTGCTCAGGGGACAGGTGCGTTGCAAGAAGTGGGCCGGGCATCGACGTGTGTCGTCGTTGGCAGTTCACCAGTATAAGAGACAGCTTAGTGGCCGGGCCATCCACCGTGAGTGAACCAGGTTGACAGCCTTGTCAACCAGGTTGAACGTGTGATCGACGATCCTGTCAAGTTTGACAGTAACCCCACCTTCGTGGAACCCTACGAGTCAACAGTTGGAAGGCAAGCACGTCGAGAAGTCTTCCCAAATACCTAGCGATATATCTAGACGACGAGGGAATTGACAGTGTTGTGAGCTTCAAGTGCTCTGAAGTAAGGTGCTGTGCGTGTGTCGTCCGGGACGGCTGATAACTTCAGTGACTTCGTAGTGGTGAGAGGCAGTTACTCTGGGAATACAGTGACAAGGACTAATTGGGAAACGTACGACGACAGCCGAGACGTAGGCTGGCTGCCGTAAGTGGGAGGAAAGTTGACGGCCAGGAGACCGACTTCAACCCAGCGACGTACTGTAGGGAAAGAAGCACGGACCTGCTGTGTACAGAAGCGGCGAGACGCGACATCCTAAGGTGTGGGCTTGTGTTTCTGGATGAACGAGGCGAGAGCCTGGACCAGGAGCTACGACCCAACTGTCATCCTAGGATAGGTGAAGTAGGTGTTTACAGTTCCCTCCCATTTCCCCTTTAGTTAGCTATATATATTCTTGTCAGTATATTTTGTATGTCGTGAGCAAGTCTCACTTGAGTATAAGTCACAGAGTGCACAGTATGTGGTGAGGCTACCCAGAGCGCTCACAGTATCAATTTACATATATATATCTATGTGTGGGTGTGTGCAAGCACCAAGATTCATCAGAGGATTTACTGTGACTACTATTATTGATCTGTGATTATTATTATTATATATATATTGGTAGTGAACCAGATATTGGTGTATTGTTCTCTATAATCTATTGATATAAATGCCTGAGGATTAATCTCTATAATCTATTGATATAAATGCCTGTGGATTGATCTCTATAATCTATTGATATAAGTGCCCGTGTGTTGATCTCCATAATCTATCGATATAAATGCCTGTGTGTTGATCTCTATGATCTATTGATATATATATGCCTGAAGTTCGATTACTGATTTATATATGACATGATTGTGTGCTGAATAATATCATAGACGTGAAGTGTTTGCCAGTGATATCTCTTTAGGAGGAAGTATAAATATAAAGAAAAGTTCAGCGATCAAGTGAGTGCATTCACAGTAAATATTATTAAGAATAGAGTAATCTTTTGGTACAGTGAAAAGTCACTGTGAGAGTATTGTGAATATAGATGTTGATCGTGAGGCCAGTGATGTCATAAGTAAGCCATGTGAACGTTGAATAGTGTTTTGGAAAAAGTTAAATAAACGGTGATCGTGACAATTAGAAAACAAGTACTAGTCTTTCCCACGATCGCGAGGGCCCGGTCAGCTGGCATTTCTGACAGGTGACACGTGCCGATGTTGCCATATGGTGCGCTCTAGAATATATGCTATGAATGGAGCAATCGTCATATATTAATTCTGATACATTGATGCATATATATTTTCTCGTTGTCTTTTAAGTAAAATACCAAAACTCTTTGGTGTTTGATATCATCCCCCATTTTATCTTGTGACCGTGTNACCTTGGAGTATATACACACTAGAGGCACCATCCCTGGGTCACCTTGGAGTATATACACGTAGAGGCACCATCCCTGGGTCACCTTGGAGAATATACACACTAGAGGCACCATCCATGGGTCACATTGGTGTATATACACGCTAGAGGCACCATCCAGGGTCACCTTGGTGTATATACACACTAGAGGCACCATCCCTGGGGTCACCTGGAGTATATACACACTAGAGGCACCATCCATGGGTCACATTGGTGTATATACACGCTAGAGGCACCATCCCTGGGTCACCTTGGAGTATATACACGCTAGAGGCACCATCCCTGGGTCACTTGGAGTATATACACGTTAGAGGCACCATCCATGGGTCACATTGGTGTATATACACGCTAGAGGCACCATCCATGGGTCACCTTGGAGCATATACACACTAGAGGCACCATCCTGGGTCACCTTGGAGCATATGCACACTAGAGGCACCATCCCGGGTCACCTTGGTGTATATTCACGCTATAGAGGCACCATCCCTGGGTCACCTTGGAGTATATACACACTAGAGGCACCATCCTAGGGTCACCTTGGAGTATATACACACTAGAGGCACCATCCCAGGGTCACCTTGGAGTATATACACACTAGAGGCACCATCCCTGGGTCACCTTGGAGTATATACGCTAGAGGCACCATCCCTGGGTCACCTTAGAGTATATACACACTAGAGGCACCATCCCTGGGTCACCTTGGAGTATATACACGCTAGAATCACCATCCCTGGGTCACCTTAGAGTATACACGCTAGAGGCACCATCCCTGGGTCACCTTGGAGTATATACACGCTAGAGGCACCATCCTGGGTCACCTTGGTGTAT
Organism: Procambarus virginalis; assembly: GCA_020271785.1. Taxonomy (NCBI): domain Eukaryota; kingdom Metazoa; phylum Arthropoda; class Malacostraca; order Decapoda; family Cambaridae; genus Procambarus; species Procambarus virginalis. The sequence continues at coordinate 12,417 of WNGS01163167.1, read as the reverse complement.
ATACACACTAGAGGCACCATCCCTGGGTCACCTTGGTGTATATACACGCTAGAGGCACCATCCCTGGGTCACCTTGGAGTATATACACACTAGAGGCACCATCCCTGGGTCACCTTGGAGTATATACACACTAGAGGCACCATACCATGGGTCACCTTGGAGTATATACACACTAGAGGCACCATCCCTGGGGTCACCTTGGAGTATATACACACTAGAGGCACCATCCCTGGGTCACCTTGGAGTATATACACACTAGAGGCACCATCCCTGGGGTCACCTTGAGTATATACACACTAGAGGCACCATCCATGGGTCACCTTGGAGTATATACACCTAGAGGCACCATCCATGGGTCACCTTGGAGTATATACACACTAGAGGCACCATCCCTGGGGTACCTTGGAGTATATACACACTAGAGGCACCATCCCTGGGTCACCTTGGTGTATATACACACTAGAGGCACCATCCTGGGTCACCTTGGAGTATATACACACTAGAGGCACCATCCCTGGGGTCACCTTGGAGTATATACACGCTAGAGGCACCATCCATGGGTCACCTTGGAGTATATACACGCTAGAGGCACCATCCCTGGGTCACTTGGAGTATATACACGCTAGAGGCAAATCCCTGGGTCACCTTGGAGTATATACACACTAGAGGCACCATCCCTGGGGTCACCTTGGAGTATATACACGCTAGAGGCACCATCCCGGGTCACCTTGGAGTATATACACGCTAGAGGCACCATCCCAGGGTCACCTTTGAGTATATACACGCTAGAGGCACCATCCCTGGGGTCACCTTGGAGGAGTATAACACGCTAGAGGCACCATCCCAGGGTCACCTTGGAGTATATACACACTAGAGGCACCATCCCTGGGTCACCTTGGAGTATATACACACTAGAGGCACCATCCTGGGTCACCTTGGAGTATATACACACTAGAGGCACCATCCCTGGGTCACCTTGGAGTATATACACGCTAGAGGCACCATCCCTGGGTCACCTTGGAGTATATACACACTAGAGGCACCATCCTGGGTCACCTTGGAGTATATACACGCTAGAGGCACCATCCCTGGGGTCACCTTGGAGTATATACACACTAGAGGCACCATCCCTGGGTCACCTTGAGTATATACACGCTAGAGGCACCATCCCTGGGTCACCTTGGAGTATATACACACTAGAGGCACCATCCCTGGGTCACCTTGGAGTATATACACGCTAGAGGCACCATCCCTGGGTCACCTTGGAGTATATACACGCTAGAGGCACCATCCAGGGGTCACCTTGGAGTATATACACACTAGAGGCACCATCCCTGGGTCACCTTGGAGTATATACAACTAGAGGCACCATCCTGGGGTCACCTTGGAGTATATACACACTAGAGGCACCATCCCTGGGTCACCTTGGAGTATATACACACTAGAGGCACCATCCCAGGGTCACCTTGGAGTATATACACGCTAGAGGCACCATCCAGGGTCACCTTGGAGTATATACACGCTAGAGGCACCATCCCAGGGTCACCTTGGAGTATATACACGCTAGAGGCACCATCCCTGGGTCACCTTGGAGTATATACACGCTAGAGGCACCATCCCAGGGGTCACCTTGGAGTATATACACACTAGAGGCACCATCCCTGGGTCACCTGGAGTATATACACACTAGAGGCACCATCCTGGGGTCACCTTGGAGTATATACACGCTAGAGGCACCATCCCAGGGTCCTTGGAGTATATACACGCTAGAGGCACCATCCCTGGGTCACCTGGAGTATATACACGCTAGAGGCACCATCCCTGGGTCACCTTGGAGTATATACACACTAGAGGCACCATCCCTGGGTCACCTTGGAGTATATACACGCTAGAGGCACCATCCCTGGGTCACCTTGGAGTATATACACACTAGAGGCACCATCCATGGGTCACCTTGGAGTATATACACGCTAGAGGCACCATCCCTGGGTCACCTTGGAGTATATACACACTAGAGGCACCATCCCTGGGTCACTTGGAGTATATACACACTAGAGGACCACCTCCATGGGTCACCTTGGAGTATATACACGCTAGAGGCACCATCCCTGGGTCACCTTGGAGTATATACACGCTAGAGGCACCATCCCTGGGTCACCTTGGAGTATATACACGTAGAGGCACCATCCCTGGGTCACCTTGGAGTATATACACGCTAGAGGCACCATCCATGGGTCACCTTGGAGTATATACACACTAGAGGCACCATCCCTGGGTCACCTTGGAGTATATACACACTAGAGGCACCATCCCTGGGTCACCTTGGAGTATATACACGCTAGAGGCACCATCCCTGGGTCACCTTGGAGTATATACACACTAGAGGCACCATCCTGGGTCACCTTGGAGTATATACACACTAGAGGCACCATCCCAGGGTCACCTTGGAGTATATACACACTAGAGGCACCATCCCTGGGTCACCTTGGAGTATATACACGCTAGAGGCACCATCCCTGGGTCACCTTGGAGTATATACACACTAGAGGCACCATCCCGGGTCACCTTGGAGTATATACACGCTAGAGCACCATCCCTGGGTCACCTTGGAGTATATACACGCTAGAGGCACCATCCCTGGGTCACCTTGGAGTATATACACGCTAGAGGCACCATCCCTGGGTCACCTTGGAGTATATACACACTAGAGGCACCATCCTGGGTCACCTTGGAGTATATACACACTAGAGGCACCATCCCGGGTCACCTTGGAGTATATACACACTAGAGGCACCATCCTGGGTCACCTTGGAGTATATACACACTAGAGGCACCTCCCATGGGTCACCTTGGAGTATATACACACTAGAGGCACCATCCCTGGGGTCACCTTGGAGTATATACACACTAGAGGCACCATCCCTGGGTCACCTTGGAGTATATACACACTAGAGGCACCATCCCTGGGTCACCTTGGAGTATATACACACTAGAGGCACCATCCATGGGTCACCTTGGAGTATATACACATAGAGGCACCATCCATGGGTCACCTTGGAGTATATACACACTAGAGGCACCATCCCTGGGGTCACCTTGGAGTATATACACACTAGAGGCACCATCCCTGGGTCACCTTGGAGTATATACACACTAGAGGCACCATCCCAGGGTCACCTTGGAGTATATACACACTAGAGGCACCATCCCTGGGTCACCTTGGAGTATATACACGCTAGAGGCACCATCCATGGGTCACCTTGAGTATATACACGCTAGAGGCACCATCCCTGGGTCACCTTGGAGTATATACACGCTAGAGGCAATCCCTGGGTCACCTTGGAGTATATACACACTAGAGGCACCATCCCTGGGTCACCTTGGAGTATATACACGCTAGAGGCACCATCCCTGGGTCACCTTGGAGTATATACACGCTAGAGGCACCATCCCAGGGTCACCTTGGAGTATATACACACTAGAGGCACCATCCCTGGGTCACTTGGAGTATATACACGCTAGAGGCACCATCCCTGGGTCACCTTGGAGTATATACACACTAGAGGCACCATCCCTGGGTCACCTTGGAGTATATACACACTAGAGGCACCATCCCTGGGTCACTTGGAGTATATACACGCTAGAGGCACCATCCCTGGTCACCTTGGAGTATATACACACTAGAGGCACCATCCTGGGTCACCTTGGAGTATATACACGCTAGAGGCACCATCCCTGGGTCACCTTGGAGTATATACACACTAGAGGCACCATCCCGGGTCATTGGAGTATATACACACTAGAGGCACCATCCCGGGTCACCTTGGAGTATATACACGCTAGAGGCACCATCCCTGGGTCACTTGGAGTATATACACACTAGAGGCACCATCCCTGTCACCTTGGAGTATATACACGCTAGAGGCACCATCCCAGGGTCACCTTGGAGTATATACACACTAGAGGCACCATCCCAGGGTCACCTTGGAGTATATACACGCTAGAGGCACCATCCTGGTCACCGAGTATATACACTAGAGGCACCATCCCTGGGTCACCTTGGAGTATATACACACTAGAGGCACCATCCCGGGTCACCTTGGAGTATATACACACTAGAGGCACCATCCCTGGGTCACCTTGGAGTATATACACACTAGAGGCACCATCCCAGGGTCACCTTGGAGTATATACACACTAGAGGCACCATCCCTGGGTCACCTTGGAGTATATACACACTAGAGGCACCATCCCTGGGTCATTGGAGTATATACACGCTAGAGGCACCATCCCTGGGTCACCTTGGAGTATATACACACTAGAGGCACCATCCCAGGTCACCTTGGAGTATATACACGCTAGAGGCACCATCCCTGGGGTCACCTTGGAGTATATACACGCTAGAGGCACCATCCAGGGTCACCTTGGAGTATATACACGCTAGAGGCACCATCCCTGGGTCACCTTGGAGTATATACACACTAGAGGCACCATCCCTGGGTCACCTTGGAGTATATACGCTAGAGGCACCATCCCTGGGTCACCTTGGAGTATATACACACTAGAGGCACCATCCCTGGGTCACCTTGGAGTATATACACACTAGAGGCACCATCCCTGGGTCACCTTGGAGTATATACACACTAGAGGCACCATCCCTGGGTCACCTTGGAGTATATACACACTAGAGGCACCATCCCTGGGTCACCTTGGAGTATATACACACTAGAGGCACCATCCCTGGGTCACCTTGGAGTATATACACACTAGAGGCACCATCCCTGGTCACCTTGGAGTATATACACACTAGAGGCACCATCCCTGGGTCACCTTGGAGTATATACACACTAGAGGCACCATCCCTGGGTCACCTGGGAGTATATACACATAGAGGCACCATCCCTGGGTCACCTTGGAGTATATACACACTAGAGGCACCATCCCTGGGTCACCTTGGAGTATATACACGCTAGAGGCACCATCCTGGGTCACCTTGGAGTATATACACACTAGAGGCACCATCCCAGGGTCACCTTGGAGTATATACACACTAGAGGCACCATCCAGGGTCACCTTGGAGTATATACACGCTAGAGGCACCATCCCTGGGGTCACCTTGGAGTATATACACACTAGAGGCACCATCCTGGGGTCACCTTGGAGTATATACACACTAGAGGCACCATCCTGGGTCACCTTGGAGTATATACACGCTAGAGGCACCATCCCAGGGTCACCTTGGAGTATACACACTAGAGGCACCATCCCGGGTCACCTTGGAGTATATACACGCTAGAGGCACCATCCCCTGGTCACCTTGGAGTATATACACACTAGAGGCACCATCCCTGGGTCACCTTGGAGTATATACACACTAGAGGCACCATCCCTGGTCACCTTGGAGTATATACACACTAGAGGCACCATCCCAGGGTCACCTTGGAGTATATACACACTAGAGGCACCATCCCTGGGTCACCTTGGAGTATATACACACTAGAGGCACCATCCCAGGGTCACCTTGGAGTATATACACGCTAGAGGCACCATCCCTGGGTCACCTTGGAGTATATACACGCTAGAGGCACCATCCCTGGGTCACCTTGGAGTATATACACACTAGAGGCACCATCCCTGGGTCACCTTGGAGTATATACACGCTAGAGGCACCATCCCTGGGTCACCTTGGAGTATATACACACTAGAGGCACCATCCCTGGGTCACCTTGGAGTATATACACGCTAGAGGCACCATCCCAGGGTCACCTTGGAGTATATACACTAGAGGCACCATCCCTGGGTCACCTTGGAGTATATACACACTAGAGGCACCATCCCTGGGTCACCTTGGAGTATATACACACTAGAGGCACCATCCCTGGGTCACCTTGGAGTATATACACGCTAGAGGCACCATCCCTGGGGTCACCTTGGAGTATATACACCCCCCCCCCCCCCCCCCACAATAGATATAGGCACCCATCCCTGGGTCACCTTGGAGTATATACACGCTAGAGGCACCATCCCAGGGTCACCTTGGAGTATATACACACTAGAGGCACCATCCCAGGTCACCTTGGAGTATATACACGCTAGAGGCACCATCCCTGGGTCACCTTGGAGTATATACACACTAGAGGCACCATCCCTGGGTCACCTTGGAGTATATACACACTAGAGGCACCATCCCGGGTCACCTTGGAGTATATACACACTAGAGGCACCATCCTGGGTCACCTTGGAGTATATACACACTAGAGGCACCATCCCAGGGTCACCTTGGAGTATATACACACTAGAGGCACCATCCCTGGGTCACCTTGGAGTATATACACACTAGAGGCACCATCCCTGGGTCACCTTGGAGTATATACACACTAGAGGCACCATCCCTGGGTCACCTTGGAGTATATACACACTAGAGGCACCATCCCTGGGTCACCTTGGAGTATATACACACTAGAGGCACCATCCCTGGGTCACCTTGGAGTATATACACACTAGAGGCACCATCCCTGGGTCACCTTGGAGTATATACACACTAGAGGCACCATCCCTGGGTCACCTTGGAGTATATACACGCTAGAGGCACCATCCCTGGGTCACCTTGGAGTATATACACACTAGAGGCACCATCCCAGGGTCACCTTGGAGTATATACACGCTAGAGGCACCATCCCTGGGTCACCTTGGAGTATATACACGCTAGAGGCACCATCCCAGGGTCACCTTGGAGTATATACACGCTAGAGGCACCATCCCTGGGTCACCTTGGAGTATATACACACTAGAGGCACCATCCTGGGTCACCTGGAGTATATACACACTAGAGGCACCATCCCTGGGTCACCTTGGAGTATATACACACTAGAGGCACCATCCCTGGGTCACCTGGAGTATATACACGCTAGAGGCACCATCCCTGGGGTCACCTTGGAGTATATACACACTAGAGGCACCATCCCTGGGTCACCTTGGAGTATATACACACTAGAGGCACCATCCCTGGGTCACCTTGGAGTATATACACACTAGAGGCACCATCCCTGGGTCACCTTGGAGTATATACACACTAGAGGCACCATCCCTGGGTCACCTTGGAGTATATACACACTAGAGGCACCATCCCTGGGGTCACCTTGGAGTATATACACACTAGAGGCACCATCCCTGGGTCACCTTGGAGTATATACACGCTAGAGGCACCATCCCTGGGTCACCTTGGAGTATATACACGCTAGAGGCACCATCCCTGGGTCACCTTGGAGTATATACACGCTAGAGGCACCATCCCTGGGGTCACCTTGGAGTATATACACGCTAGAGGCACCATCCCAGGGTCACCTTGGAGTATATACACGCTAGAGGCACCATCCCTGGGTCACCTTGGAGTATATACACACTAGAGGCACCATCCCTGGGGTCACCTTGGAGTATATACACACTAGAGGCACCATCCCTGGGTCACCTTGGAGTATATACACACTAGAGGCACCATCCCTGGGGTCACCTTGGAGTATATACACGCTAGAGGCACCATCCTGGGTCACCTTGGAGTATATACACACTAGAGGCACCATCCCAGGGTCACCTTGGAGTATATACACACTAGAGGCACCATCCCTGGGTCACCTTGGAGTATATACACGCTAGAGGCACCATCCCAGGGGTCACCTTGGAGTATATACACACTAGAGGCACCATCCCAGGGTCACCTTGGTATATACACACTAGAGGCACCATCCCGGGTCACCTTGGAGTATATACACACTAGAGGCACCATCCCTGGGTCACCTTGGAGTATATACACACTAGAGGCACCATCCCTGGGGTCACCTTGGAGTATATACACACTAGAGGCACCATCCCTGGGTCACCTTGGAGTATATACACACTAGAGGCACCATCCCTGGGTCACCTTGGAGTATATACACACTAGAGGCACCATCCCAGGGTCACCTTGGAGTATACACACTAGAGGCACCATCCCTGGGGTCACCTTGGAGTATATACACACTAGAGGCACCATCCCTGGGTCACCTTGGAGTATATACACACTAGAGGCACCATCCCTGGGTCACCTTGGAGTATATACACTAGAGGCACCATCCCTGGGTCACCTTGGAGTATATACACACTAGAGGCACCATCCCAGGGTCACCTTGGAGTATATACACGCTAGAGGCACCATCCTGGGTCACCTTGGAGTATATACACACTAGAGGCACCATCCCTGGGTCACTTGGAGTATATACACGCTAGAGGCACCATCCCTGGTCACCTTGGAGTATATACACGCTAGAGGCACCATCCCTGGGTCACCTTGGAGTATATACACACTAGAGGCACCATCCTGGGTCACCTTGGAGTATATACACATAGAGGCACCATCCCTGGGTCACCTTGGAGTATATACACGCTAGAGGCACCATCCCAGGGTCACCTTGGAGTATATACACGCTAGAGGCACCATCCCAGGGTCACCTTGGAGTATATACACTAGAGGCACCATCCCAGGGTCACCTTGGAGTATATACACGCTAGAGGCACCATCCCAGGGTCACCTTGGAGTATATACACATAGAGGCACCATCCCAGGGTCACCTTGGAGTATATACACGCTAGAGGCACCATCCCAGGTCACCTTGGAGTATATACACGCTAGAGGCACCATCCCAGGGTCACCTTGGAGTATATACACACTAGAGGCACCATCCCAGGGTCACCTTGGAGTATATACACACTAGAGGCACCATCCCTGGGTCACCTTGGAGTATATACACGCTAGAGGCACCATCCCTGGGTCACCTTGGAGTATATACACACTAGAGGCACCATCCAGGGTCACCTTGGAGTATATACANCTAGAGGCACCATCCATCCTTGGAGTATATACACACTAGAGGCACCATCCCAGGGTCACCTTGGAGTATATACACGCTAGAGGCACCATCCCTGGGTCACCTTGGAGTATATACACACTAGAGGCACCATCCCAGGGTCACCTTGGAGTATATACACACTAGAGGCACCATCCCAGGGTCACCTTGGAGTATATACACACTAGAGGCACCATCCCAGGGTCACCTTGGAGTATATACACACTAGAGGCACCATCCCAGGGTCACCTTGGAGTATATACACACTAGAGGCACCATCCCAGGGTCACCTTGGAGTATATACACACTAGAGGCACCATCCCAGGGTCACCTTGGAGTATATACACACTAGAGGCACCATCCCTGGGTCACCTTGGAGTATATACACACTAGAGGCACCATCCCTGGGTCACCTTGGAGTATATACACACTAGAGGCACCATCCCAGGGTCACCTTGGAGTATATACACACTAGAGGCACCATCCCAGGGTCACCTTGGAGTATATACACACTAGAGGCACCATCCCTGGGTCACCTTGGAGTATATACACACTAGAGGCACCATCCCTGGGTCACCTTGGAGTATATACACACTAGAGGCACCATCCCAGGGTCACCTTGGAGTATATACACACTAGAGGCACCATCCCTGGGTCACCTTGGAGTATATACACACTAGAGGCACCATCCCTGGGTCACCTTGGAGTATATACACACTAGAGGCACCATCCCTGGGTCACCTTGGAGTATATACACACTAGAGGCACCATCCCTGGGTCACCTTGGAGTATATACACACTAGAGGCACCATCCCTGGGTCACCTTGAGTATATACACACTAGAGGCACCATCCCTGGGTCACCTTGGAGTATATACACACTAGAGGCACCATCCCTGGGTCACCTTGAGTATATACACACTAGAGGCACCATCCCTGGGTCACCTTGGAGTATATACACGCTAGAGGCACCATCCCTGGGTCACCTTGGAGTATATACACACTAGAGGCACCATCCCTGGGTCACCTTGGAGTATATACACACTAGAGGCACCATCCCAGGGTCACCTTGGAGTATATACACACTAGAGGCACCATCCCTGGGTCACCTTGGAGTATATACACACTAGAGGCACCATCCCTGGGTCACCTTGGAGTATATACACACTAGAGGCACCATCCCGGGTCACCTTGGAGTATATACACACTAGAGGCACCATCCCTGGGTCACCTTGGAGTATATACACACTAGAGGCACCATCCCAGGGTCACCTTGGAGTATATACACGCTAGAGGCACCATCCCTGGGTCACCTTGGAGTATATACACACTAGAGGCACCATCCCTGGGTCACCTTGGAGTATATACACACTAGAGGCACCATCCCTGGGTCACCTTGGAGTATATACACACTAGAGGCACCATCCCTGGGTCACCTTGGAGTATATACACACTAGAGGCACCATCCCAGGGGTCACCTTGGAGTATATACACGCTAGAGGCACCATCCCTGGGTCACCTTGGAGTATATACACACTAGAGGCACCATCCCAGGGTCACCTTGGAGTATATACACACTAGAGGCACCATCCCAGGGTCACCTTGGAGTATATACACACTAGAGGCACCATCCCTGGGTCACCTTGGAGTATATACACACTAGAGGCACCATCCCAGGGTCACCTTGGAGTATATACACACTAGAGGCACCATCCAGGGTCACCTTGGAGTATATACACACTAGAGGCACCATCCCAGGGTCACCTTGGAGTATATACACACTAGAGGCACCATCCCAGGGTCACCTTGGAGTATATACACACTAGAGGCACCATCCCTGGGTCACCTTGGAGTATATACACACTAGAGGCACCATCCCTGGGTCACCTTGGAGTATATACACACTAGAGGCACCATCCCTGGGTCACCTTGGAGTATATACACACTAGAGGCACCATCCCTGGGTCACCTTGGAGTATATACACACTAGAGGCACCATCCCTGGGTCACCTTGGAGTATATACACACTAGAGGCACCATCCCTGGGTCACCTTGGAGTATATACACGCTAGAGGCACCATCCCTGGGTCACCTTGGAGTATATACACACTAGAGGCACCATCCCAGGGTCACCTTGGAGTATATACACACTAGAGGCACCATCCCTGGGTCACCTTGGAGTATATACACGCTAGAGGCACCATCCCAGGGTCACCTTGGAGTATATACACACTAGAGGCACCATCCCTGGGTCACCTTGGAGTATATACACACTAGAGGCACCATCCCAGGGTCACCTTGGAGTATATACACACTAGAGGCACCATCCCTGGGTCACCTTGGAGTATATACACACTAGAGGCACCATCCCTGGGTCACCTTGGAGTATATACACACTAGAGGCACCATCCCAGGGTCACCTTGGAGTATATACACACTAGAGGCACCATCCCTGGGTCACCTTGGAGTATATACACACTAGAGGCACCATCCCTGGGTCACCTTGGAGTATATACACACTAGAGGCACCATCCCTGGGTCACCTTGGAGTATATACACACTAGAGGCACCATCCCTGGGTCACCTTGGAGTATATACACACTAGAGGCACCATCCCTGGGTCACCTTGAGTATATACACACTAGAGGCACCATCCCTGGGTCACCTTGGAGTATATACACACTAGAGGCACCATCCCTGGGTCACCTTGGAGTATATACACACTAGAGGCACCATCCCTGGGTCACCTTGGAGTATATACACACTAGAGGCACCATCCCTGGGTCACCTTGGAGTATATACACACTAGAGGCACCATCCCTGGGTCACCTTGGAGTATATACACACTAGAGGCACCATCCCAGGGTCACCTTGGAGTATATACACACTAGAGGCACCATCCCTGGGTCACCTTGGAGTATATACACACTAGAGGCACCATCCCTGGGTCACCTTGGAGTATATACACACTAGAGGCACCATCCCAGGGGTCACCTTGGAGTATATACACACTAGAGGCACCATCCCTGGGTCACCTTGGAGTATATACACACTAGAGGCACCATCCCAGGGGTCACCTTGGAGTATATACACGCTAGAGGCACCATCCCTGGGTAACCTTGGAGTATATACACACTAGAGGCACCATCCCTGGGTAACCTTGGAGTATATACACACTAGAGGCACCATCACAAAGTGCATAGTGACCAGTTGGAAAGTTGAATACAGTCATTAACAATGGAACTTGGTGATAAATAGAGAATAAACGGGAGACCACTTGGAAGCAGTGCCAAGGAATATAAGGAAAAAATATTGAATAGTGATTCGTGGAACAGTGAAGTGGAACGGTATCACAACACACATATACGTTGGAAGTGTAGGAGAATCGTGCATAGAATATTAGAAATATAGAACATTAGAAATATAGAATAGTGGCAAGAGACGGCATCAGCTAGGCTGTGTTTACACAAGCCACGAGGCCTACCCCAGGGCACTCCCTCGGTGATAAAATACAGACAATATATTGTAATATGGAAATG
>WNGS01163166.1:0-12527 GCA_020271785.1 Procambarus virginalis | reverse complement strand
AACATGTGGGAGGGACTGTGAACATGTGGGAGGACTGTGAACACGTGGGAGGGACTGTGAACATGTGGGAGGGACTGTGAACACGTGGGAGGACTGTGCCACATGTTCACAGTCCCTCCCTCCCACATGTTCACAGTCCCTCCCACATGTTCACAGTCCCTCCCACATGTTCACAGTCCCTCCCACATGTTCACAGTCCCTCCCACATGTTCACAGTCCCTCCCACATGTTCACAGTCCCTCCCACATGTTCACAGTCCCTCCCACATGTTCACAGTCCCTCCCACATGTTCACAGTCCCTCCCACATGTTCACAGTCCCTCCCACATGTTCACAGTCCCTCCCCCACATGTTCACAGTCCCTCCCTCCCACATTTCACAGTCCCTCCCACATGTTCACAGTCCCTCCCTCCCACATGTTCACAGTCCCTCCCACATGTTCACAGTCCCTCCCACATGTTCACAGTCCCTCCCACATGTTCACAGTCCCTCCCACATGTTCACAGTCCCTCCCACATGTTCACAGTCCCTCCCACATGTTCACAGTCCCTCCACATGTTCACAGTCCCTCCCACATGTTCACAGTCCCTCCCACATGTTCACAGTCCCTCCCACATGTTCACAGTCCCTCCCACATGTTCACAGTCCCTCCCACATGTTCACAGTCCCTCCCACATTCACAGTCCCTCCCACATGTTCACAGTCCCTCCCACATGTTCACAGTCCCTCCCACATGTTCACAGTCCCTCCCACATGTTCACAGTCCCTCCCACATGTTCACAGTCCCTCCCACATGTTCACAGTCCCTCCCACATGTTCACAGTCCCTCCCACATGTTCACAGTCCCTCCCACATGTTCACAGTCCCTCCCACATGTTCACAGTCCCTCCCACATGTTCACAGTCCCTCCCACATGTTCACAGTCCCTCCCACATGTTCACAGTCCCTCCCACATGTTCACAGTCCCTCCCACATGTTCACAGTCCCTCCCACATGTTCACAGTCCCTCCCACATGTTCACAGTCCCTCCCACATGTTCACAGTCCCTCCCACATGTTCACAGTCCCTCCCACATGTTCACAGTCCCTCCCACATGTTCACAGTCCCTCCCACATGTTCACAGTCCCTCCCACATGTTCACAGTCCCTCCCACATGTTCACAGTCCCTCCCACATGTTCACAGTCCCTCCCACATGTTCACAGTCCCTCCCACATGTTCACAGTCCCTCCCACATGTTCACAGTCCCTCCCACATGTTCACAGTCCCTCCCACATGTTCACAGTCCCTCCCACATGTTCACAGTCCCTCCCACATGTTCACAGTCCCTCCCACATGTTCACAGTCCCTCCCTCCCACATGTTCACAGTCCCCCTCCCACATGTTCACAGTCCCTCCCACATGTTCACAGTCCCTCCCACATGTTCACAGTCCCTCCCACATGTTCACAGTCCCTCCCACATGTTCACAGTCCCTCCCACATGTTCACAGTCCCTCCCACATGTTCACAGTCCCTCCCACATGTTCACAGTCCCTCCCACATGTTCACAGTCCCTCCCACATGTTCACAGTCCCTCCCACATGTTCACAGTCCCTCCCACATGTTCACAGTCCCTCCCACATGTTCACAGTCCCTCCCACATGTTCACAGTCCCTCCCACATGTTCACAGTCCCTCCCACATGTTCACAGTCCCTCCCACATGTTCACAGTCCCTCCCACATGTTCACAGTCCCTCCCACATGTTCACAGTCCCTCCCACATGTTCACAGTCCCTCCCACATGTTCACAGTCCCTCCCACATGTTCACAGTCCCTCCCACATGTTCACAGTCCCTCCCACATGTTCACAGTCCCTCCCACATGTTCACAGTCCCTCCCACATGTTCACAGTCCCTCCCACATGTTCACAGTCCCTCCCACATGTTCACAGTCCCTCCCACATGTTCACAGTCCCTCCCACATGTTCACAGTCCCTCCCACATGTTCACAGTCCCTCCCACATGTTCACAGTCCCTCCCACATGTTCACAGTCCCTCCCACATGTTCACAGTCCCTCCCACATGTTCACAGTCCCTCCCACATGTTCACAGTCCCTCCCACATGTTCACAGTCCCTCCCACATGTTCACAGTCCCTCCCACATGTTCACAGTCCCTCCCTCCCACATGTTCACAGTCCCTCCCTCCCACATGTTCACAGTCCCTCCCACATGTTCACAGTCCCTCCCACATGTTCACAGTCCCTCCCACATGTTCACAGTCCCTCCCACATGTTCACAGTCCCTCCCACATGTTCACAGTCCCTCCCACATGTTCACAGTCCCTCCCACATGTTCACAGTCCCTCCCACATGTTCACAGTCCCTCCCACATGTTCACAGTCCCTCCCACATGTTCACAGTCCCTCCCACATGTTCACAGTCCCTCCCACATGTTCACAGTCCCTCCCACATGTTCACAGTCCCTCCCACATGTTCACAGTCCCTCCCACATGTTCACAGTCCCTCCCACATGTTCACAGTCCCTCCCACATGTTCACAGTCCCTCCCACATGTTCACAGTCCCTCCCACATGTTCACAGTCCCTCCCACATGTTCACAGTCCCTCCCACATGTTCACAGTCCCTCCCACATGTTCACAGTCCCTCCCACATGTTCACAGTCCCTCCCACATGTTCACAGTCCCTCCCACATGTTCACAGTCCCTCCCACATGTTCACAGTCCCTCCCACATGTTCACAGTCCCTCCCACATGTTCACAGTCCCTCCCACATGTTCACAGTCCCTCCCACATGTTCACAGTCCCTCCCACATGTTCACAGTCCCTCCCACATGTTCACAGTCCCTCCCACATGTTCACAGTCCCTCCCACATGTTCACAGTCCCTCCCACATGTTCACAGTCCCTCCCACATGTTCACAGTCCCTCCCACATGTTCACAGTCCCTCCCACATGTTCACAGTCCCTCCCACATGTTCACAGTCCCTCCCACATGTTCACAGTCCCTCCCACATGTTCACAGTCCCTCCCACATGTTCACAGTCCCTCCCTCCCACATGTTCACAGTCCCTCCCACATGTTCACAGTCCCTCCCACATGTTCACAGTCCCTCCCACATGTTCACAGTCCCTCCCACATGTTCACAGTCCCTCCCACATGTTCACAGTCCCTCCCACATGTTCACAGTCCCTCCCACATGTTCACAGTCCCTCCCACATGTTCACAGTCCCTCCCACATGTTCACAGTCCCTCCCACATGTTCACAGTCCCTCCCACATGTTCACAGTCCCTCCCACATGTTCACAGTCCCTCCCACATGTTCACAGTCCCTCCCACATGTTCACAGTCCCTCCCACATGTTCACAGTCCCTCCCACATGTTCACAGTCCCTCCCACATGTTCACAGTCCCTCCCACATGTTCACAGTCCCTCCCACATGTTCACAGTCCCTCCCACATGTTCACAGTCCCTCCCACATGTTCACAGTCCCTCCCACATGTTCACAGTCCCTCCCACATGTTCACAGTCCCTCCCACATGTTCACAGTCCCTCCCACATGTTCACAGTCCCTCCCACATGTTCACAGTCCCTCCCACATGTTCACAGTCCCTCCCACATGTTCACAGTCCCTCCCACATGTTCACAGTCCCTCCCACATGTTCACAGTCCCTCCCACATGTTCACAGTCCCTCCCACATGTTCACAGTCCCTCCCACATGTTCACAGTCCCTCCCACATGTTCACAGTCCCTCCCACATGTTCACAGTCCCTCCCACATGTTCACAGTCCCTCCCACATGTTCACAGTCCCTCCCACATGTTCACAGTCCCTCCCACATGTTCACAGTCCCTCCCACATGTTCACAGTCCCTCCCACATGTTCACAGTCCCTCCCACATGTTCACAGTCCCTCCCACATGTTCACAGTCCCTCCCACATGTTCACAGTCCCTCCCACATGTTCACAGTCCCTCCCACATGTTCACAGTCCCTCCCACATGTTCACAGTCCCTCCCACATGTTCACAGTCCCTCCCACATGTTCACAGTCCCTCCCACATGTTCACAGTCCCTCCCACATGTTCACAGTCCCTCCCACATGTTCACAGTCCCTCCCACATGTTCACAGTCCCTCCCACATGTTCACAGTCCCTCCCACATGTTCACAGTCCCTCCCACATGTTCACAGTCCCTCCCACATGTTCACAGTCCCTCCCACATGTTCACAGTCCCTCCCACATGTTCACAGTCCCTCCCACATGTTCACAGTCCCTCCCACATGTTCACAGTCCCTCCCACATGTTCACAGTCCCTCCCACATGTTCACAGTCCCTCCCACATGTTCACAGTCCCTCCCACATGTTCACAGTCCCTCCCACATGTTCACAGTCCCTCCCACATGTTCACAGTCCCTCCCACATGTTCACAGTCCCTCCCACATGTTCACAGTCCCTCCCACATGTTCACAGTCCCTCCCTCCCACATGTTCACAGTCCCTCCCACATGTTCACAGTCCCTCCCACATGTTCACAGTCCCTCCCACATGTTCACAGTCCCTCCCACATGTTCACAGTCCCTCCCACATGTTCACAGTCCCTCCCACATGTTCACAGTCCCTCCCACATGTTCACAGTCCCTCCCACATGTTCACAGTCCCTCCCACATGTTCACAGTCCCTCCCACATGTTCACAGTCCCTCCCACATGTTCACAGTCCCTCCCACATGTTCACAGTCCCTCCCACATGTTCACAGTCCCTCCCACATGTTCACAGTCCCTCCCACATGTTCACAGTCCCTCCCACATGTTCACAGTCCCTCCCACATGTTCACAGTCCCTCCCACATGTTCACAGTCCCTCCCACATGTTCACAGTCCCTCCCACATGTTCACAGTCCCTCCCACGTGTTCACAGTCCCTCCCACATGTTCACAGTCCCTCCCACATGTTCACAGTCCCTCCCACATGTTCACAGTCCCTCCCACATGTTCACAGTCCCTCCCACATGTTCACAGTCCCTCCCACATGTTCACAGTCCCTCCCACATGTTCACAGTCCCTCCCACATGTTCACAGTCCCTCCCACATGTTCACAGTCCCTCCCACATGTTCACAGTCCCTCCCACATGTTTCACAGTCCCTCCCACATGTTCACAGTCCCTCCCCTGTTCACAGTCCCTCCCCACATGTTCACAGTCCCTCCCACATGTTCACAGTCCCTCCCCTGTTCACATGTTCACAGTCCCTCCCACCTGTTTCACAGTCCCTCCCACATGTTCACAGTCCCTCCCACGTGTTCACAGTCCCTCCCACATGTTCACAGTCCCTCCCACGTGTTCACAGTCCCTCCCACATGTTCACAGTCCCTCCCACATGTTCACAGTCCCTCCCACATGTTCACAGTCCCTCTCCATGTTCACAGTCCCTCCCACATGTTCACAGTCCCTCCCACGTGTTCACAGTCCCTCCCACATGTTCACAGTCCCTCCCACATGTTCACAGTCCCTCCCACATGTTCACAGTCCCTCCACATGTTCACAGTCCCTCCCACATGTTCACAGTCCCTCCCTCCACATGTTCACAGTCCCTCCCTCCCACATGTTCACAGTCCCTCCCACATGTTCACAGTCCCTCCCACATGTTCACAGTCCCTCCCACATGTTCACAGTCCCTCCCACATGTTCACAGTCCCTCCCACATGTTCACAGTCCCTCCCACATGTTCACAGTCCCCCCACATGTTCACAGTCCCTCCCACATGTTCACAGTCCCTCCCACATGTTCACAGTCCCTCCCACATGTTCACAGTCCCTCCCACATGTTCACAGTCCCTCCCTCCCACATGTTCACAGTCCCTCCCACATGTTCACAGTCCCTCCCACATGTTCACAGTCCCTCTCTCCCACATGTTCACAGTCCCTCACTCCACATGTTCACAGTCCCTCCCACATGTTCACAGTCCCTCCCACATGTTCACAGTCCCTCCCACATGTTCACAGTCCCTCCCACATGTTCACAGTCCCTCCCACATGTTCACAGTCCCTCCCACATGTTCACAGTCCCTCCCACATGTTCACAGTCCCTCCCACATGTTCACAGTCCCTCCCACATGTTCACAGTCCCTCCCACATGTTCACAGTCCCTCCCACGTGTTCACAGTCCCTCCCACATGTTCACAGTCCCTCCCACATGTTCACAGTCCCTCCCATCTCACATGTTCACAGTCCCTCCCACATGTTCACAGTCCCTCCCACATGTTCACAGTCCCTCCCACATGTTCACAGTCCCTCCCACATGTTCACAGTCCCTCCCTCCCACATGTTCACAGTCCCTCCCACATGTTCACAGTCCCTCCCACATGTTCACAGTCCTCCCTCCCACATGTTCACAGTCCCTCCCACATGTTCACAGTCCCTCCCACATGTTCACAGTCCCTCCCACATGTTCACAGTCCCTCCCACATGTTCACAGTCCCTCCCACATGTTCACAGTCCCTCCCTCCCACATGTTCACAGTCCCTCCCACATGTTCACAGTCCCTCCCACATGTTCACAGTCCCTCCCACATGTTCACAGTCCCTCCCACATGTTCACAGTCCCTCCCACATGTTCACAGTCCCTCCCACATGTTCACAGTCCCTCCCACATGTTCACAGTCCCTCCCACATGTTCACAGTCCCTCCCACATGTTCACAGTCCCTCCCACATGTTCACAGTCCCTCCCACATGTTCACAGTCCCCCCCATGTTCACAGTCCCTCCCACATGTTCACAGTCCCTCCCTCCCACATGTTCACAGTCCCTCCCACATGTTCACAGTCCCTCCCACATGTTCACAGTCCCTCCCACATGTTCACAGTCCCTCCCACATGTTCACAGTCCCTCCCACATGTTCACAGTCCCTCCCACATGTTCACAGTCCCTCCCACATGTTCACAGTCCCTCCCACATGTTCACAGTCCCTCCCACATGTTCACAGTCCCTCCCACATGTTCACAGTCCCTCCCACATGTTCACAGTCCCTCCCACATGTTCACAGTCCCTCCCACATGTTCACAGTCCCTCCCACATGTTCACAGTCCCTCCCACATGTTCACAGTCCCTCCCACATGTTCACAGTCCCTCCCACATGTTCACAGTCCCTCCCACATGTTCACAGTCCCTCCCACATGTTCACAGTCCTCTCCCACATGTTCACAGTCCCTCCACATGTTCACAGTCCCTCCCTCCCACATGTTCACAGTCCCTCCCACATGTTCACAGTCCCTCCCACATGTTCACAGTCCCTCCCTCCACATGTTCACAGTCCCTCCCACATGTTCACAGTCCCTCCCACATGTTCACAGTCCCTCCCACATGTTCACAGTCCCTCCCACATGTTCACAGTCCCTCCCACATGTTCACAGTCCCTCCCACATGTTCACAGTCCCTCCCACATGTTCACAGTCCCTCCCATGTTCACAGTCCCTCCCACATGTTCACAGTCCCTCCCACATGTTCACAGTCCCTCCCTCATGTTCACAGTCCCTCCCACATGTTCACAGTCCCTCCCACATGTTCACAGTCCCTCCCTCCCACATGTTCACAGTCCCTCCCACATGTTCACAGTCCCTCCCACATGTTCACAGTCCCTCCCACATGTTCACAGTCCCTCCCACATGTTCACAGTCCCTCCCACATGTTCACAGTCCCTCCCACATGTTCACAGTCCCTCCCACATGTTCACAGTCCCTCCCACATGTTCACAGTCCCTCCCACATGTTCACAGTCCCTCCCACATGTTCACAGTCCCTCCCACATGTTCACAGTCCCTCCCACATGTTCACAGTCCCTCCCACATGTTCACAGTCCCTCCCACATGTTCACAGTCCCTCCCTCCCACATGTTCACAGTCCCTCCCACATGTTCACAGTCCCTCCCACATGTTCACAGTCCCTCCCACATGTTCACAGTCCCTCCCACATGTTCACAGTCCCTCCCACATGTTCACAGTCCCTCCCACATGTTCACAGTCCCTCCCACATGTTCACAGTCCCTCCCACATGTTCACAGTCCCTCCCACATGTTCACAGTCCCTCCCACATGTTCACAGTCCCTCCCACATGTTCACAGTCCCTCCCACATGTTCACAGTCCCTCCCTCCCACATGTTCACAGTCCCTCCCACATGTTCACAGTCCCTCCCTCCCACATGTTCACAGTCCCTCCCACATGTTCACAGTCCCTCCCACATGTTCACAGTCCCTCCCACATGTTCACAGTCCCTCCCACATGTTCACAGTCCCTCCCACATGTTCACAGTCCCTCCCACATGTTCACAGTCCCTCCCACATGTTCACAGTCCCTCCCACATGTTCACAGTCCCTCCCACATGTTCACAGTCCCTCCCACATGTTCACAGTCCCTCCCACATGTTCACAGTCCCTCCCACATGTTCACAGTCCCTCCCACATGTTCACAGTCCCTCCCACATGTTCACAGTCCCTCCCACATGTTCACAGTCCCTCCCACATGTTCACAGTCCCCCACATGTTCACAGTCCCTCCCACATGTTCACAGTCCCTCCACATGTTCACAGTCCCTCCCACATGTTCACAGTCCCTCCCACATGTTCACAGTCCCTCCCACATGTTCACAGTCCCTCCCCCACATGTTCACAGTCCCTCCCACATGTTCACAGTCCCTCCCACATGTTCACAGTCCCTCCCACATGTTCACAGTCCCTCCCTCCCACATGTTCACAGTCCCTCCCACATGTTCACAGTCCCTCCCACATGTTCACAGTCCCTCCACATGTTCACAGTCCCTCCCACATGTTCACAGTCCCTCCCACATGTTCACAGTCCCTCCCACATGTTCACAGTCCCTCCCACATGTTCACAGTCCCTCCCACATGTTCACAGTCCCTCCCACATGTTCACAGTCCCTCCCACATGTTCACAGTCCCTCCCACATGTTCACAGTCCCTCCCACATGNCCATGTTCACAGTCCCTCCCACATGTTCACAGTCCCTCCCACATGTTCACAGTCCCTCCCACATGTTCACAGTCCCTCCCACATGTTCACAGTCCCTCCCACATGTTCACAGTCCCTCCCACATGTTCACAGTCCCCATCCAATCACCGTTCACAGTCCCTCCCACATGTTCACAGTCCCTCCACATGTTCACAGTCCCTCCCACATGTTCACAGTCCCTCTCACATGTTCACAGTCCCTCCCACATGTTCACAGTCCCTCCCACATGTTCACAGTCCCTCCCACATGTTCACAGTCCCTCCCACATGTTCACAGTCCCTCCCACATGTTCACAGTCCCTCCCACATGTTCACAGTCCCTCCCACATGTTCACAGTCCCTCCCACATGTTCACAGTCCCTCCCTCCACATGTTCACAGTCCCTCCCACATGTTCACAGTCCCTCCCACATGTTCACAGTCCCTCCCACATGTTCACAGTCCCTCCCACATGTTCACAGTCCCTCCCACATGTTCACAGTCCCTCCCACATGTTCACAGTCCCTCCCACATGTTCACAGTCCCTCCCACATGTTCACAGTCCCTCCCACATGTTCACAGTCCCTCCCACATGTTCACAGTCCCTCCCACATGTTCACAGTCCCTCCCACATGTTCACAGTCCCTCCCACATGTTCACAGTCCCTCCCACATGTTCACAGTCCCTCCCACATGTTCACAGTCCCTCCCACATGTTCACAGTCCCTCCCACATGTTCACAGTCCCTCCCACATGTTCACAGTCCCTCCCTCCCACATGTTCACAGTCCCTCCCACATGTTCACAGTCCCTCCCACATGTTCACAGTCCCTCCCACATGTTCACAGTCCCTCCCACATGTTCACAGTCCCTCCCTCCACATGTTCACAGTCCCTCCCACATGTTCACAGTCCCTCCCACATGTTCACAGTCCCTCCCACATGTTCACAGTCCCTCCCCCACATGTTCACAGTCCCTCCCACATGTTCACAGTCCCTCCCACATGTTCACAGTCCCTCCCACATGTTCACAGTCCCTCCCACATGTTCACAGTCCCTCCCACATGTTCACAGTCCCTCCCACATGTTCACAGTCCCTCCCACATGTTCACAGTCCCTCCCACATGTTCACAGTCCCTCCCACATGTTCACAGTCCCTCCCACATGTTCACAGTCCCCCTCCCACATGTTCACAGTCCCTCCCACATGTTCACAGTCCCTCCCACATGTTCACAGTCCCTCCCACATGTTCACAGTCCCTCCCACATGTTCACAGTCCCTCCCACATGTTCACAGTCCCTCCCACATGTTCACAGTCCCTCCCTCCACATGTTCACAGTCCCTCCCACATGTTCACAGTCCCTCCCACATGTTCACAGTCCCTCCCACATGTTCACAGTCCCTCCCACATGTTCACAGTCCCTCCCACATGTTCACAGTCCCTCCCACATGTTCACAGTCCCTCCCACATGTTCACAGTCCCTCCCACATGTTCACAGTCCCTCCCACATGTTCACAGTCCCTCCCACATGTTCACAGTCCCTCCCACATGTTCACAGTCCCTCCCACATGTTCACAGTCCCTCCCACATGTTCACAGTCCCTCCCACATGTTCACAGTCCCTCCCACATGTTCACAGTCCCTCCCACATGTTCACAGTCCCTCCCACATGTTCACAGTCCCTCCCACATGTTCACAGTCCCTCCCACATGTTCACAGTCCCTCCCACATGTTCACAGTCCCTCCCACATGTTCACAGTCCCTCCCACATGTTCACAGTCCCTCCCTCCACATGTTCACAGTCCCTCCCACATGTTCACAGTCCCTCCCACATGTTCACAGTCCCTCCCACATGTTCACAGTCCCTCCCACATGTTCACAGTCCCTCCCACATGTTCACAGTCCCTCCCACATGTTCACAGTCCCTCCCACATGTTCACAGTCCCTCCCACATGTTCACAGTCCCTCCCACATGTTCACAGTCCCTCCCACATGTTCACAGTCCCTCCCACATGTTCACAGTCCCTCCCTCCCACATGTTCACAGTCCCTCCCACATGTTCACAGTCCCTCCCACATGTTCACAGTCCCTCCCACATGTTCACAGTCCCTCCCACATGTTCACAGTCCCTCCCACATGTTCACAGTCCCTCCCACATGTTCACAGTCCCTCCCACATGTTCACAGTCCCTCCCACATGTTCACAGTCCCTCCCACATGTTCACAGTCCCTCCCACATGTTCACAGTCCCTCCCACATGTTCACAGTCCCTCCCACATGTTCACAGTCCCTCCCACATGTTCACAGTCCTCCCACATGTTCACAGTCCCTCCCACATGTTCACAGTCCCTCCCACATGTTCACAGTCCCTCCCACATGTTCACAGTCCCCCTCCCACATGTTCACAGTCCCTCCCACATGTTCACAGTCCCTCCTCCCACATGTTCACAGTCCCTCCCACATGTTCACAGTCCCTCCCACATGTTCACAGTCCCTCCCACATGTTCACAGTCCCCCTCCCACATGTTCACAGTCCCTCCCACATGTTCACAGTCCCTCCCACATGTTCACAGTCCCTCCCACATGTTCACAGTCCCTCCCTCCCACATGTTCACAGTCCCTCCCACATGTTCACAGTCCCTCCCACATGTTCACAGTCCCTCCCACATGTTCACAGTCCCTCCCACATGTTCACAGTCCCTCCCACATGTTCACAGTCCCTCCCACATGTTCACAGTCCCTCCCACATGTTCACAGTCCCTCCCACATGTTCACAGTCCCTCCCACATGTTCACAGTCCCTCCCACATGTTCACAGTCCCTCCCACATGTTCACAGTCCCTCCCACATGTTCACAGTCCCTCCCACATGTTCACAGTCCCTCCCACATGTTCACAGTCCCTCCCACATGTTCACAGTCCCTCCCTCCCACATGTTCACAGTCCCTCCCACATGTTCACAGTCCCTCCCACATGTTCACAGTCCCTCCCACATGTTCACAGTCCCTCCCACATGTTCACAGTCCCTCCCACATGTTCACAGTCCCTCCCACATGTTCACAGTCCCTCCCACATGTTCACAGTCCCTCCCACATGTTCACAGTCCCTCCCACATGTTCACAGTCCCTCCCACATGTTCACAGTCCCTCCCACATGTTCACAGTCCCTCCCACATGTTCACAGTCCCTCCCACATGTTCACAGTCCCTCCCACATGTTCACAGTCCCTCCCACATGTTCACAGTCCCTCCCACATGTTCACAGTCCCTCCCACATGTTCACAGTCCCTCCCACATGTTCACAGTCCCTCCCACATGTTCACAGTCCCTCCCACACACCACAGTACTCTACGGACGCCCTCACTCACAACTGAGGGCCACTAACCCTAGTGGCCTCGGCGGGGACAGGAAGCCGGCGGCTTTTCGAAGGTCCCCCTATGAGTCAACCATGTCGTTGGTTGCTGCAAGTGTTGGTGGATGTGGGGCGACCCCGACCCTCCCTATGACTCTCCCTTCCCACTCACCGCTCACCATGCAAAGTGATGCGACCATAGATCT
>WNGS01163165.1:64904-74907 GCA_020271785.1 Procambarus virginalis | reverse complement strand
AGCCCGAGTACCTGAGAATACTACCTCCCAGCTCACACGTCCACCGTAAGAGCAGCACTGAAAACAAGTCGCAGCACTGAACAACCGGAGCTGGAGCCACACGACCGTGCAAGATCCCATCAGCCGAGGAACTGGGGTGTGGATAGCCGGCGCGGGGGTCTGGGGCTCCCCCTTCCCCCTCCCGGGGAGGGGGAGCTGCGCAGACATGCGAGCGCGGCTTGTGTGACGTCATGCTTGTTAGTTCGTTTTCCTGGGGGAGTTCTGTCCACTCGTTTGTCAATTTTTGTGGTTAACCAGAATAGGGGTTTGTTTTGTGGCGCTTACCTTTCTGGGTGCCTGTCACGGTCGATGGCAGATATAGAATGCTCCAAATCACATGTGCACTTCTATGGGCCATTGCTCCCCGTGCCTCTCTGAGGGGGCCAGGTTCTGGCTCGTGGTCCCCGTAGGCCTAGAACTCCACCCACATCGACTGATGCAAAATAGTTAGGGTATCCATATCAGCCATGGATAGCTCCGGGGAGCCGTAAGGGCTCCCCCCAGAAAAGTTTCAAAAACTGTTGGCATTCTTTCTAAGATCAGATATTATGTACCCCGCCCTGCCCTGGTGACTCTCTATTACTCCCTCATCTATCCATACCTCAACTATGGTATTTGTGCTTGGGGTTCTACTACACAAAATCATTTACGTCCTCTAATTACTCAACACAAAGCTGCTATTAGGACAATATCCAACTCTGGCCCCAGACATCACTCGGTACCCCTACTCAAATCTCTGAATATGTTAGATATTAAGTCACTGCACATTCTCTCATGTGTATTATACATATATAAAATGCTGAACTGTAATGCCAATCCTGACCTCAAAAGCTTCATTGATGGTTGTAACAGAACCCACGAGCACCACACCAGAAATAAATACAGTTTTGATATTCCAAGAGTACGACTTAATCAAACTAGAAATGCTCTACAAATCAAGGGACCCAGAATGTGGAATGACCTTCCCAACCATGTTAAAGACTGTACCTCTCTCAACCAGTTTAAGATAAAAACGAAGCACTACCTAATAAATTCCCTGTAACCTACCTTACCCCTCCATTGTCAATCCATGTCTGTTTTTTTAATCAACACTGTTTGTCGAACTAATTGTATTTGTGCTGCTTTTTCAGCCATGTTCCCCCCTTTTTTTATCTCTATTTTTATTTGTTCTCAACACATTTTATTCTTTATACTCAATTAGTATTAAGCTTTAGTCATTAATGTTTTTCATGCCCGAAACGCTTTGCGTAATAGTGGCTTTAGGCATTGTATGTACTAACTCTATCTATTAATCCATCATTCTTTGTAAAATCTCTTGTATGTATGTACCTTATCTGAATAAACATTTATTATTATTATTATTATTATTATTATTATTATTATTATTATTATTTATGTGAGGGACACTGGTACGGACCTGGGTAGTGACTGGTGGAGGATACATGTGAGGACACTGGTACTGACCTGGGTAGTGACTGGTGGAGGATACATGTGAGGGACACTGGTATGGACCTGGGTAGTGACTGGTGGAGGATACATGTGAGGACACTGATACTGACCTGGGTAGTGACTGATGGAGGATACATGTGAGGGACACTGGTACTGACCTGGGTAGTGACTGGTGGAGGATACATGTGAGGGACACTGGTACGGACCTGGGTAGTGACTGGTGGAGGATACATGTGAGGACACTGGTACTGACCTGGGTAGTGACTGGTGGAGGATACATGTGAGGGACACTGGTACTGACCTGGGTAGTGACTGGTGGAGGATACATGTGAGGGACACTGGTACTGACCTGGGTAGTGACTGGTGGAGGATACATGTGAGGAGGATACATGTGAGAAATCTTTTCAGATGTGATAGGAAACACCGGCTTCAGGGTGGGGTCAGCTTATACATCAAAGACACACTCATCTGTACTGAGCTGCTAAACACCTCAAATGATATGGTAGAAGTGCTGATAATCAAAATAGAGATCCTAAATGTAGTTATTGTCCCTGTACAGTATATAAGTCACCGGAAGCAAACACTCAACAGTTTAAAGACCAACTAATGAAAATAGAACACT
Organism: Procambarus virginalis; assembly: GCA_020271785.1. NCBI lineage: Eukaryota > Metazoa > Arthropoda > Malacostraca > Decapoda > Cambaridae > Procambarus > Procambarus virginalis. Next base: position 72,797 of record WNGS01163165.1, on the reverse strand, counting down.
GCTTGGAAAACCTCAAAAATCCAGCTCCGAACATCATTCTGCTTGGGGACTTCAACCTACGGCACCTGAAATGGAAGCACCTGGCTAATACAGTAATATCAGAAAGAATACCAGGAACTAGCCTTAATGAACAGGCACATGCAAATGACCTGCTACGGATGTGCGACAGGTTTGCCTTAAACCAGCAAATAGTTGAACCAACTAGGAAGGAGAACACGCTGGACCTCATTTTCACTAATAATGATGAATTGATCAGGAACATAATGATTACAAATACCTGTTACTCAGATCACAACTTAATGGAAGTTATGACAACCATGGGGAATAGACCTTCAAAACCAGTCCAGATTCCTGGTGGAGGAGATTTCAGCAAATTCAACTTCAATAATAAACAGATAAACTGGGAGCAAATAAACCAGGACTTCACAGAAATAAACTGGGAAGAACAGCTAGAAAATGCGAACCTGAACCAGTGCCTGGAAAAAATAAGCTCAGTAGCACTAGAAATATGTACAACCGCATTCCCCTACGAAAAAAGAGGAAGAGATGCAGATTGGAACGAGAACGTCGTTCCCTATATAGGCAAAGAAAACGAATCGTGGAACAACTTGAGAGTCGCACCCTATCTCAGGAACGGCGAAGAAGGTTAGGTAGCGAAATAGGAAAAATTGAACTCAAGCTACAAGAATCATACAAAACCCAGGAGAGGCGAAGAGAGCAAAAGGCCATCAGTGAAATAGAGAGAAACCCGAAATATTTTTTCTCCTATGCAAAATCAAGATCAAAAACCACATCTAGTATCGGGCCCCTGCGAAAGGAAGATGGAACTTTCACTGATGACAACAAAGAAATGAGCGAGCTACTGAGGAAGCAGTATGACTCTGTTTTCAGCGAGCCATTAAACGCCCTAAAGATCGATAACCCAAATGAATTTTTCATGGATATGATACCAACATCAAATCATATATCAGACGTCACCCTATCCCCACTGGACTTTGAAGAAGCCATAAACAGTATGCCTATGCACTCTGCACCAGGCCCGGATTCTTGGAACTCCATATTCATCAAGAACTGTAAAAAACCACTATCGCAGGTCCTCCACATTCTGTGGAGACAAAGCCTAGATACTGGCGTTATTCCTGATATACTAAAAACAGCAGAGATAGCACCACTTCATAAAGGAGGAAATAAGGCAGAGGCAAAAAATTACATATCGATAGCGTTAACATCGCACATCATTAAAATTTTTGAGAGTGCTAAGAAGTAAGCTCACAAAATACATGGAAGCACAGCATCTCCATAACCCCGACAACATGGTTTCAGAACAGGGCGCTCTTGCCTGTCGCAGTTGCTGGACCACTATGATATGGCATTAGATGCTATGGAAGACAAACAAAACGCTGATGTAATTTACACAGATTTCGCAAAAGCTTTTGATAAATGTGACCATAGTGTTATTGCACATAAAATGTGCTCAAAAGGAATTACCGGAAAAATAGGCAGATGGATCTACAATTTCCTGACCAACAGAACCCAATGTGTAATAGTCAACAAAATAAAATCCAGCCCATCAACGGTTAAGAGCTCAGTCCCTCAGGGTACTGTGCTTGCTCCAGTACTTTTTCTCATCCTCATATCGGACATAGACAAGAACACAACCTATAGCACTGTATCATCCTTTGCAGATGATACCAGGATCTTCATGAGAGTAGGCAACATAGAGGACACGGCAAACCTCCAGTCAGATGTAGATCAGGTCTTTCTATGGGCTACAGAAAATAATATGGTGTTTAACGAAGATAAGTTCCAGCTCATGCGCTATGGAAAAAATGAAAATATAAAAACGGAAACCACGTACAAAACTCAGACAAATCATAACATAGCACGAAAAGGCAATGTAAAGGATTTGGGTGTACTCATGTCGGAAGACCTTACCTTTAACCCTTAACATGCTCGGGGTTTAATATCATGTCATCACCACAGGCGCATGTCATTTTGAAAAAAAAAAAATTATTTTTTTCTTCCTAACCTGTTAATTTGTGTTCACTGATCACGGGAAAAATAATAAAAAAATCGTAAGTGCCATATATTGCCGGCTATAGGGTGGGGAAGTCTGGCAAATTATAGGCGCTGACTCAGCATGCGTCCCAGGCGGTCTGTTGCTCGCCAGCTGTCAGGCCAGAGTTGCCACAAAGAGATAATTACCTAATTATTTCAATGTCTCTGATTGATTTTTCATAGTTTTTTGCTGTAATATTATTCAATAGCGTGTAGTTTGATATATTTATATAATAAAATGAGTGAATTATTGCTGTACTCAAAAATATGGTGAGCATATTGTTGATTCAGTTATGTTCATCAATCAGTGAACAAATACTTTGCCGGTTATTACACTATAAGCACAGGTTATATATAAATATCTGCATGTTTTGTTCACTATAACTAACCACTAAGTAGCTATTATGAGTCAAAAAGTAACGAGGAGTGACCGCCGTGTACCAGCCAGCCACTCCCGCCCTCTCTCCAGTCATCTGACTCGCCCACATTCTCCTCCCACAATATTGTTTTTGCTATAATTCACTATATACAGATGTTATATATAAGTATCTACATGTTTTGTTCACCATAACTGTACATCTAAGCTTGTATGGTGAGTAAAGGCACAAAGACGTAGGACCTAACACAGTCAGCTGATGGCTGCTGCTCTCAAGGCCAGATGCACTAATATTTCTCCTCCAACAATACTGTGTGGTGTTATTATGCTATATATCTTATATACAGACGTTATATATAAGTATTTACATGTTTTGTTCACCATAACTGTACATCTAAGCTTGTATGGTGAGTAAAGGCACAAAGACGTAGGACCTAACACAGTCAGCTGATGGCTGCCGCCCTCAAGGCCAGACGCACTAATATTTCTCCTCCAACAATACTGCGTGGTGTTATTACGCTATATACACACATTATAAATAAATATCTACCTGTTTTATTCACCATACTTGTACAAATAAACTGGTATGGTGCCCAAAGACCATCGTGGTAACCAGTAAACAACACCGTCGTCTGCACGGTGGCATCGTGCAGACGACGCCACTGCCCTCACCAAAATGGCGGCTCCAAACCTTCTCTTGCTGTTTATACCCTCTATACACACGTTATATATAAGTATCTACATTTGTGTTCACTATAGCGAACCACTAAGCTGGTATGCTGAGTGCAGTCAATAAAAGGTGGCCACACACAGTCAGAAAACATTGCCACCACCCTCCCTCCCACAGCATTACTCCTCCCTCCATGGCGCACAGCGCTAAATATCATCGCAATCCTGCCATTATCAGAACCCTGGTCAGTTTTATCACAGTCATGGGTCTTCTGTAATAATATCATCGCTACATAATAGCATGAACAGGTATATTTTGGCATTTTTAGGCAATGCTGTGGTCACAAGCTGAACAGCAGTGCTGTTAGCTCATGCTGCGTGCGTCAGGCGTGGTTGCTCACTCAATACTGAGGCCAATAACACCCGGGAGTTTGGCCCACGATTTAAAAAAAAAATGCCGTCTGTTTATAAGAGCCCTGATGAAGGTATGGTGAACCCCGTGTATCCGCGGGCCGTTTAAATCTTGCGTAGTACTCCAACACATCATATGACGTGATGCGCAGTTGACTGGAACAACGTCCAACACGTCATATGACGAGATGCGCACTTTAAGGGTTAAAGAACACAATAAAGTGGCCGTCACAACTGCACAAAAAATGACAGGTTGGATAACAAGAACTTTTCACACTAGAGATGCTATACCGATGATGATACTTTTCAAAACGCATGTGCTCTCTAGAGTGGAGTACTGCTGCACAATGACAGCCCCTTTCAAAGCTTGAGAAATTGCTGACCTGGAGAGCGTGCAGAGATCCTTTACTGCTAGAATCCACTCGGTAAAACATCTAAACTATTGGGACCGACTAAAGAGCCTAAATCTGTACTCCCTTGAGCGCAGGCGGGAGAGATACATAATAATTTACAAATGGAAAATATTAGAGGGGCTGGTCCCAAACCTGCACACAGAAATAACATCACATGAGACCAGAAGACATGGCAGGATGTGCAGAATACCCCCGTTGAAAAACAGAGGTGCAACTGGTACTCTGAGAGAGAACTCTATCAACATCAGGGGCCCGAGACTGTTCAACACGCTCCCGCTACACATAAGGAGCATAACTGGCAAACCCCTCACAGTGTTCAAGAGAGAACTGGATAAGCACCTCCAAAGGATACCTGATCAACCAGGCTGTGACTCATACGTCAGGCTGCGAGCAGCCGCGTCCAACAGCCTGGTTGATCAGCCCAGTAACCAGAGGGCCTGGTCGATGACCGGGCCGCGGGGACGCTAAGCCCCGGAAGTACTTCAAGGTAACCTCAAGGTAAGGTACACTGGTACTGACCTGGGTAGTGACTGGTGGAGGATACATGTGTGGGACACTGGTACTGACCTGGGTAGTGACTGGTGGAGGATACATGTGAGGACACTGGTACTGACCTGGGTAGTGACTGGTGGAGGATACATGTGAGGACACTGGTACTGACCTGGGTAGTGACTGGTGGAGGATACATGTGAGGACACCGGTACTGACCTGGGAAGTGACTGGCAGAGGATACATGTGAGGACACTGGTACTGACCTGGGTAGTGACTGGTGGAGGATACATGTGAGGGACACTGGTACTGACCTGGGTAGTGACTGGTGGAGGATACATGTGAGGGACACTGGTACTGACCTGGGTAGTGACTGGTGGAGGATACATGTGAGGGACACTGGTACTGACCTGGGTAGTGACTGGTGGAGGATACATGTGAGGACACTGGTACTGACCTGGGAAGTGACTGGCAGAGGATACATGTGAGGACACTGGTACTGACCTGGGTAGTGACTGGTGGAGGATACATGTGAGGGACACTGGTACTGACCTGTGTAGTGATTGGTGGAGGATACATGTGAGGACACTGGTACAGACCTGGGTAGTGACTGGTGGAGGATACATGTGAGGACACTGGTACTGACCTGGGAAGTGACTGGCGGAGGATACATGTGAGGACACTGGTACTGACCTGGGTAGTGACTGGTGGAGGATACATGTGAGGGACACTGGTACTGACCTGGGAAGTGACTGGCAGAGGATACATGTGAGGACACTGGTACTGACCTGGGTAGTGACTGGTGGAGGATACATGTGAGGACACTGGTACTGACCTGGGTAGTGACTGGTGGAGGATACATGTGAGGACACTGGTACTGACCTGGGAAGTGACTGGCGGAGGATACATGTGAGGACACTGGTACTGACCTGGGTAGTGACTGGTGGAGGATACATGTGAGGACACTGGTACTGACCTGGGTAGTGACTGGTGGAGGATACATGTGAGGACACTGGTACTGACCTGGGAAGTGACTGGTGGAGGATACATGTGAGGACACTGGTACTGACCTGGGTAGTGACTGGTGGAGGATACATGTGAGGACACTGGTACTGACCTGGGTAGTGACTGGTGGAGGATACATGTGAGGACACTGGTACTGACCTGGGTAGTGACTGGTGGAGGATACATGTGAGGACACTGGTACTGACCTGGGTAGTGACTGGTGGAGGATACATGTGAGGACACTGGTACTGACCTGGGTAGTGACTGGTGGAGGATACATGTGAGGACACTGGTACTGACCTGGGTAGTGACTGGTGGAGGATACATGTGAGGGACACTGGTACTGACCTGGGTAGTGACTGGTGGAGGATACATGTGAGGACACTGGTACTGACCTGGGTAGTGACTGGTGGAGGATACATGTGAGGGACACTGGTACTGACCTGGGTAGTGACTGGTGGAGGATACATGTGAGGGACACTGGTACTGACCTGGGTAGTGACTGGTGGAGGATACATGTGAGGGACACTGGTACTGACCTGGGTAGTGACTGGTGGAGGATACATGTGAGGGACACTGGTACTGACCTGGGTAGTGACTGGTGGAGGATACATGTGAGGAGGTACATGTGAGGACACTGGTACTGACCTGGGTAGTGACTGGTGGAGGATACATGTGAGGACACTGGTACTGACCTGGGTAGTGACTGGAGGAGGATACATGTGAGAGAAGAGTTCATTTAGCGGTGTTGTTGGTGTTGGTTGAGAGGCGACGACAAGTGGCAGTGACGGCTGTTGTTGTGGGGAGGGAGGAGCAGCCCTCGTACACCGCCCCGGCCTTATTGTACTCTCTTGTACTGTCTTATTGTACTCCTACACCCTCCCGGCCTTATTGTACTCTCTTGTACTGTCTTATGTACTCCTACACCCTCCCGGCCTTATTGTACTCTCTTGTACTGTCTTACTGTACTCCTACACCCTCCTGGCTTATTGTACTCTCTTGTACTGTCTTACTGTACTCCTACACCCTCCCGGCCTTATTGTACTCTCTTGTACTGTCTTACTGTACTCCTACACCCTCCGGCCTTATTGTACTCTCTTGTACTGTCTTACTGTACTCCTACACCCTCCCGGCCTTATTGTACTCTCTTGTACTGTCTTACTGTACTCCTACACCCTCCCGGCCTTATTGTACTCTCTTGTACTGTCTTACTGTACTCCTACACCCTCCCGGCCTTATTGTACTCTCTTGTACTGTCTTACTGTACTCCTACACCCTCCCGGCCTTATTGTACTCTCTTGTACTGTCTTACTGTACACCTACACCCTCCGGCCTTATTGTACTCTCTTGTACTGTTTTACTGTACTCCTACACCCTCCCGGCCTTATTGTACTCTCTTGTACTGTCTTACTGTACTCCTACACCCTCCCGGCTTATTGTACTCTCTTGTACTGTCTTACTGTACTCCTACACCCTCCCGGCCTTATTGTACTCTCTTGTACTGTCTTACTGTACTCCTACACCCTCCCGGCCTTATTGTACTCTCTTGTACTGTCTTACTGTACTCCTACACCCTCCGGCCTTATTGTACTCTCGTGTACTGTTTTATTGTACTCCTACACCCTCCCGGCCTTATTGTACTCTCTTGTACTGTCTTACTGTACTCCTACACCCTCCTGGCCTTATTGTACTCTCTTGTACTGTCTTACTGTACTCCTACACCCTCCCGGCCTTATTGTACTCTCTTGTACTGCTTACTGTACACCTACACCCTCCCGGCCTTATTGTACTCTCTGTACTGTCTTACTGTACACCTACACCCTCCCGGCCTTATTGTACTCTCTTGTACTGTCTTACTGTACTCCTACACCCTCCCGGCCTTATTGTACTCTCTTGTACTGTTCTTATTGTACTCCTACACCCTCCCGGCCTTATTGTACTCTCTTGTACTGCCTTACTGTACACCTACACCCTCCCGGCCTTATTGTACTCTCTTGTACTGTCTTACTGTACTCCTACACCCTCCGGCCTTATTGTACTCTCTTGTACTGTCTTACTGTACTCCTACACCCTCCCGGCCTTATTGTACTCTCTTGTACTGTCTTACTGTACACCTACACCCTCCCGGCCTTATTGTACTCTCTTGTACTGTCTTATTGTACTCCTACACCCTCCTGGCCTTATTGTACTCTCTTGTACTGTCTTACTGTAACTACACCCTCCGGCCTTATTGTACTCTCTTGTACTGCCTTACTGTACACCTACACCCTCCTGGCCTTATTGTACTCTCTTGTACTGCCTTACTGTACTCCTACACCCTCCTGGCCTTATTGTACTCTCTTGTACTGTCTATTGTACTCCTACACCCTCCCGGCCTTATTGTACTCTCTTGTACTGTCTTACTGTACTCCTACACCCTCCGGCCTTACTGTACTCTCTATGGATCTATAATTCGATCCATTAATGTAACCT
>WNGS01163165.1:47035-58865 GCA_020271785.1 Procambarus virginalis | reverse complement strand
CCATTTTTGTGTCTTTTGGTCTCTAAGCCCTCTCGCAATTTCTATTGAAACCATACTGTTTTTCTAGTCTGCATCTCTTTTTGTATAATTTTTTGTCCTTTATCAATATTCACAAAAAACTTGACATACATCTCATTCACTTCCTTGCCTAGCATCAAGTCTGTCCAATTATATACTCACTAAAAAATTCTAAGGTCACCATAATGTCCTCTCCTGAAGTCTGGTTTTTCAACTGCTTCAACCTCCTATTTTCTTCCAGCTTATAACGCATTGCATACTTTATTCCCAAAAAGACATGGTCACTTTCTCCAAGGGAGGAAGGTACTGAATGTCAAATATCTCTTCCTCCTTCCTGGTAAATATCAAATCTAGCATGGAGGGAACGTCCCCTTCCCTCATCCTCGTAGCTTGTTTAACATGTGATACAAGAATGTTTCCAGGATGAGGTCTACAAATCTACAGGTCCAAAAATCTTCTGTTTTAGCTTCATATGCTTCCCAGTCTATGGATTTCAAGTTGAAGTCACCGACTATCAACAGTCGTGATCTATCGTTATCCGCTCTCGCTATAATCTCTCTCATTATTGTTATAAGACCTTCTCGTTTACTATCTAGCTCCTCCTTTGACCATGTGCTGCTTGGCGGTGGACTATATGCATTTATTATCATTAGTTTATCATCCTCATGGCAGATCTCTAGTGCTATTATGTCAACTTCTTGTGGATTGGCAGTCATTATTTCCTTCACCTTTAGGTGTTCTTTTACCAGCACAGCAACGCCACCGCCTTTCCTAATTTTTCTGTCCCGTCTCCAAATTGAGTAGCCCCTTGGGAATATGACCTCATTTAAAATAACATCTTCAAGTTTTGTCTCCGTGAGTGCAACAATGTCTGGTGTCTGCAGCTGTATTACATCACTTAACTCCAGTATCTTCGATCTCACTCCATCTATGTTGGTGTATGCAATCTTCAGGAACTTGTTCCCCCTCTCCTTATTCTTCACTCCCCCTCTCTCTATTGATTTTGTTGGTTTGCCTTTATGTACCACTTTACTGGTTTGCCTACCCCTAACACTTTGTAGAAAAAAGAATTGATTTCTTCTTCATTCCTGTTCTCATTTAAACGTTTTGCCTCGGCGAGGTTCAGTTTCAGCTTCTCTCTGTCTTCTTTTGAAAGATCTTGTCTTAACGACCACCCTTTCCCATCCTCATCACTTTGCAATTTTCTAGCATTCCTTAGTACTTCTTCCATCTGTTTGGCACCGTTTAGGGTGATCCTCAAAGGTCGATCTTTCCCTTTTACGTACCTGCCTATTCTCCTGTAGTCGCACACATTCTCTATGGTAGTGAGACCTTCTACGAGGCCAACAATTTTATCTACTACTTTAGCTTCTTCGACAGCTCTTTCTGACCTAGATGTTATCTCCTTTTCTTTGCAACCAAAAATGATCAGGGACTTACTCCGATCAACTGTGTTTTGCACCAACTTCGGGTTAGATGCCAATTCTTTTCTCACTTCTAGCCTAATGTTTGTTTTATCTTGGTTGCTGCAGTGTTTGACTTCCTTTACAGCTTCTTCAATTCTTTCCTTCTCCTTGGCCACTTGTGCATAGGTGAGTTGCATATCTTTCTTGCACTGTTCTATACCCTGTGTAACTTCCTCCATCTGTGCTGACAAAAGCTGTTTCTCCTGTTGAATTTCCTTGCCTAACCTATTGTAGTCATTTAGGCTTAAATTTACTTTAACTTCTTCCAAAGCTATTTTTAAGAGTTTATTTTCTTCTTCCATGTCTTTGCAATTTGTTTCCAATTGATTCTTATCCTTGCGCAAGTCTTTCACTATATCCTCAAGACATAAAACTTTGCTATTCAAATGGTCATTACTTTCTTTCAATTTACGAATTATTTCTACATGAGAGTTCACAATACTATCTAAATTTACCAACTTGTTATGTAGACTGCTAATATCAATGCTTTCTTCATTGAATCCCTCAAAATCAAGCTCTGTTTTGTTTTTCCACTTGCCAGTGGCCATCTTGAATGTTGTTCTCTGCACTGTAAACACTAGGGGCAACTTTTTCTCATCCGATTTTTCACTTCCCTTGGCACATTCCTGTTATCTCACCTATTTTTCAAGAGCACTATATCTTTATGTTCTCTGGGACACCACTCACTATCATCAACCTGTACTACAATACTTAGGATTGTTGAAATATGCTGGAGCTCCTCTGCTGCAAGTGTTGACCCTGGGGGTGTCACCTTTTGAATGTGTCCCTGTATACAAGTTTTTCAGAATACGAGCAGGATTTCCTCGGAAAATGTGTCTCGGAAGGCGAGGGTTACCTCGGAACATGAGTTTGTTGATACGCGTTCAGGCCGACCTAGCGCGTGGTGGTGCGGCGATCGTCGCCCCTCAGTTTACCATTGTCTCGCGCCCAGTGACTATCCCACATCAATTCTTCACCCAGATTTTCAGTGTTTTGTTGGATTTTTGGTCATTTGGCTATACAACTTATTATATATATCTCACCATGGGTCCCAAGAAAGCCAGTGGTAAGGATCAAGGCAAGGAAGCCCATGTGAGGATGACAATAGAGGAGAAACAAGAGATCATTCGGAAGCATGAAAATGGTACACGTGTTGTTGAACTTTGTAGGCAGTACAACAAAGCCACATCAACAATATGCACTATACTTAAGAAAATGAGATTATGAGTGCTAAAGTGGCACAAGGAGTAAGAACAATGATGAAACAAAGACCACAAATACTTGAAGAAGTGGAAAAGTTGTTATTAATTTGGATACACGACAAGGAGTTAAGGGGTGATAGTGTTTCGGAGGCCATCATTTGTGAGAAAGCCAGGGTATTGCACGAAGACCTTCTAAAGAAAACCCCTGCAACGAGTGATGCAGATACGAAAGAGTTTAAGGCAAGCAGGGGCTGGTTTGAAAAATTTAGAAAAAGAAGTGGTATCCATAGTGTTACAAGGCATGGGGAGGCAGCCAGCTCAGACAAACCAGCTGCTGGATGTTGTATTGAGGAATTTAAAGAGTTTGGAGAGGCTGAGGGATACCTACCGCAACAAGTGTTTAATTGTGACGAAACAGGACTGTTTTGGAAAAGAATGCCTAAGAGGACATACATTACCAAGGAGAAAAAATCCTTGCCCGGACACAAGCCTATGAAAGATAGGTTTACGCTTGTGCTGTGTTCAAATGCGAGTGGCGATTTGAAAATTAAACCCTTGCTAGTGTATCATTCTGAAAATCCAATGGTTTTCAAACAGTATAAAGTGCAGAAAACCCATTTGTGTGTGATGTGGAAGGCTAATAAAAAAGCATGGGTGACTAGGCTTATTTTTTCGAAGTGGGTGAATGAAGTGGTGTGCCCTGCCATAGAAAAATATCTGCAGGAGAAACATTTGCCACTCAAAGCCGTGCTTCTCCTCGACAATGCTCCTGCTCATCCTCCAGGCTTGGAAGATGATTTGTTGCCCAGATACAATAAATTCCTCACAGTTAAATTCCTTCCTCCTAACACCATTCCTCTAATTCAGCCTATGGACCAGAAAATCATAGCGAATTTTAAGAAACTATGAAAGAGCACTTTTCCGGAAATGTTTTGAAGTGACTGAAGCCACAAACCTCACCCTCAAAGAGTTCTGGAAACACCATTTTAACATTTGTAGTGCTTTAAAACTCGTTGACAAAGCCTGGCAAGAAGTGACTCAAAGAACCCTGATCTCTGGCTGGAGAAAATTGTGGCCTGAATGTGTGAGAGAACTAGACTTTGAGGGGTTTGAGCCTGAAATGATGCGCCTATTGTTGAGGAAATTGTTTCTCTGGGCCGGCAATTGGGCTTGGAATTGGATGGTGATGATGTGGAGGAGTTGGTGGAAGAACACAACCAAGAACTGACCACCGAAGAACTCCCAGCCCTTCAACAGGAACAGCAAGACAACGCAGCTGATAATTCTATAGTGGAGGAGGATGAGGCAGTAGCGAATGTCCCTTCTGCAGACATTAGGAAGGTGTCAGATGTGGGAAGAGATTCAAACAATTATTGAAAAGACTCACCCAGAGAAAGCTGTAGTAGGTCGTTGCCTTAATCTTTTCAATGACAATGTGATGCCTTACTACAGAGACAGCTTGCAAAGAAGGGAAAAGCAAGCTTCCATGGACAGATTTGTGGTGAGAAAATCGAGCAGTGAGCCACAACCAGGACCTAGTGGTATGCAGGCAAAACGTGCCAAGGAGTGCACACCAGAAAGGTCCTCACTGCTTGATGTGATAATGAAAGGGGACTCCCCCTTCCAAACAGTAACTCCTCTCCTCCTCCCCCTCCTCACCATCTTCCATACACCTACAGCATTCAACAACAAGGTAAGTAATAACTTGAACATAGTTTTGTAGGTTTATTTAGATGAATTAGGTATAAAAATTTAGTTTGATGTGGGTTTTTTGGGGTAGTCAGGAACGGATTAATTCATTTCCCATTATTTCTTATGGGGAAATTAGCTTCGGAATACGGGTTTTCGGAATATGAGCTGTCTCCAGGAACGGATTAAACTCTTAAACCGAGGTACCCCTGTATTTCTCCGGCAGCTTTGTTTCGTTAGTTTAAATCTATGACCTCTTGTTCTTGAAGTTCCGGGTCTCAGGAATTCTTCCCTATCAATTTTATCGATTCCTGTTACTATTTTGAACGTAGTGATCATATCGCGTCTTTTTCTTCTATCTTCTAGTTTTTGCATATTTAATGCCTCTAACCTCTCCTTGTAGCTCTTGTCCTTCAATTCTGGGAGCCACTTAGTGGCATGTCGTTGCACCTTTTCCAGTTTGTTGATGTGCTTCTTAAGATATGGGCACCATACAACCGCTGCATATTCCAGCTTTGGTCTAATAAAAGTCGTGAACAACTTCTTTAGTATTTCTCCATCCGTGTATTTAAAAGCAATTCTGAGGTTAGGAAGTGTAGCATAGGCTCCTCGCACAATGTTCTTAATGTGGTCCTCAGGTGACAGTTTTCTATCTAGAACCACCCCTAGATCCCTTTCTTTGTCAGAATTTTTTAAAGATTTCTCACATAATTTATAGGTTGTGTGGGGTCTCTGTTCTCCAATTCCACATTCCATAACATGACATTTATTCACATTAAATTCCATTTGCCAAGTGTTGCTCCATATACAGTACAACCTCGATTCAACATACTATATGGGACCAACCCCAGTTCGTTGGAGCGTTGGATTCGTTGCAAGAGGTGACCTTCAGGAGGCGTTTGTATCAGTGTCTTTTTTTTTTCTTGTACACAATAAAAATGCATTATCATATTACATACTATACCTATATATTACTTCTCTACTAAAAAATACTGTAATTCATAAATTTACCTTATTGTTGAAGTTATGTCCATCTTGAAGTTTCGTGAAGTTGTGAATGCTCTACAGTAAATACGTACTGCAGTGCATTATGCCACTAGCACTGTGTTGATTATAAGTAGTTCTGCTGTATGTTGAGTACTACAATACAGTTTATGAAAACTATTGTACACAAAAATTTCTGCAACTTTAATTTTAACACTGAGTACACACTTAAATTGAACACTTGTTCTAACTGTTCATGCTGCACACGATGTTTTAAGATGTTTTCATCAGCTTTTCTGGTGCTCGCTGCTGTTGTGAGTTCAGCTGCTTCTGAGCTGGTGCTGGCTGCTGTTGTACCAGTGCTGGGTACGGCTGTTGTACCAGTGCTGGGTACAGCTGTTGTACCAGTGCTGGGTACGGCTGTTCTCGTGCTGGGTACGGCTGTTCTCTTGCTGGGTACAGCTGTTCTCCTGCTGGGTACAGCTGTTCTCGTGATGGGTATGGCTGTTCTCGTGCTGGGTACGGCTGTTCTCGTGCTGGGTACGGCTGTTCTCGTGCTGGGTATGGCTGTTCTCGTGCTGGGTACGGCTGTTCTCGTGCTGGGTACAGCTGTTCTCGTGCTGGGTACGGCTGTTCTCGTGCTGGGTACGGCTGTTCTCGTGCTGGGTACGGCTGTTCTCGTGCTGGGTACGGCTGTTCTCGTGCTGGGTACAGCTGTTCTCGTGCTGGGTATGGCTGTTCTCGTGCTGGGTACGGTTGTTCTCGTGCTGGGTATGGCTGTTCTCGTGCTGGGTACGGCTGTTCTCATGTTGGGTACGGCTGTTCTCGTGCTGGTTGATTTTCTGCTACTAGTTCTTGCAAAATATTGCTTCGTTTTTGTCATTAATAAGGCACTATTAGTAAGCCCCTGAGACATTTTGTTTTATAACCAAAGAGCTGTAGTAAAAAAATGATCAATTCCACAATTATTCTTCCACCGGCGGATAAATACTATACGTCAATCGCAGACAAAGCTAAGGGCACTGGGTGCATACTGTACGAACGCAGACTAAGTCTATACGCACACCCTTCGGTTGGCTGGTGTTTAAGCCTGATCCAGTAACATAAATTTCTCTTAAATATTCGATTTACATCAAATTATATATTTTTGTGTTATGTATTTAGTTTAGCAACATTATTATGATAATAAGAGCTATAAAAAATACTTATTTTGAAACTGATTTATTTATTTCATTATTTCGAAGCCATAGGTCACTGAACTGTGGCGACGAACTTGAACAAAACACCGCCTGGTGTTGTGTTCGATTTCCAGTAACATATATTTCTCTCAAATATTCAATTTACATCAAATTATATATTTTTGGGTTACATATTTAGTTTAGCAACATTATTATGGTAATAAGAGCTATAAAAAATACTTTGGAACTAATTTATTAATTTTATTATTTCGAAGCCGTAGATCGCTGAACTGTGGCGACAAAATCGAACACAACACAACAAGCATGGTGTATGGACAGGGATTAGACCCATCCACTCGTGCTGGAGTTGTGCTGCCAGTAACATGAACAATTTCTCAAATAGGAGATATCTACCTTATTACAGTATATTTTTGGTCTTATTTAGTTTAGTTTAACCCTTAACATGCTCGGGGTCTAATATCCTGCTATCCGCACAGGCGCATGTCATTTTGAAAAAAAAAAAAAATTATTTTTTCTTCCTAACCTGTTAATTTGTGTTCACTGATCACGGGAAAAATAATAAAAAAATCGTAAGTGCCATATATTGCCCGCTATAGGGCGGGGAAGTCTGGCAAATTATAGGCGCTGACTCAGCATGCGTCCCAGGCAGTCTGTTGCTCGCCAGCTGTCAGGCCAGAGTTGCCACAAAGAGATAATTACCTAATTATTTCAATGTCTCTGATTGATGTTTCATAGTTTTTTTGCTGTAATATTATTCAATAGTGTGTAGTTTGATATATTTATATAATAAAATGAGTGAATCATTGCTGTACTCAAAAATATGGTGTGCATATTGTTGATTCAGTTATGTTCATCAATCAGTGAACAAATACTTTGTCGGTTATTACACTATAAGCACAGGTTATATATAAGTATCTGCATGTTTTGTTCACTATAACGAACCACTAAGTAGCTATTATGAGTCAAAAAGTAACGAGGAGTGACCGCCGTGTACCAGCCAGCCACTCCCGCCCTCCCTCCAGTCATCTGACTCGCCCACATTCTCCTCCCACAATACTGTTTTTGCTATAATTCACTATATACAGACGGTATATATAAGTATCTACATGTTTTGTTCACCATAACTGTACATCTAAGCTTGTATGGTGAGTAAAGTCACAAAGACATAGGACCTAACACAGTCAGCTGATGGCTGCCTCCCTCAAGGCCACACGCACTAATATTTCTCCTCCAACAATACTGTGTGGTGTTATTACGCTATATACACACATTATAAATAAATATCTACCTGTTTTATTCACCATACTTGTACAAATAAACTGGTATGGTGCCCATAGACCATCGTGGTAACCAGTAAACAACACCGTCGTCTGCACGGTGGCGTCGTGCAGACGACGCCACCGCCCTCACCAAAATGGCGGCTCCAAACCTTCTCTTGCTGTTTATACCCTCTATACACACGTTATATATAAGTATCTACATTTGTGTTCACTATAGCGAACCACTAAGCTGGTATGCTGAGTGCAGTCAATAAAAGGTGGCCACACACAGTCAGAAAACATCGCCACCACCCTCCCTCCCACAGCATTACTCCTCCCTCCATGGCGCACAGCGCTAAATATCATCGCAATCCTGCTATTATCAGAACCCTGGTCACTTTTATCACAGTCAGGGGTCTTCTGTAATAATATCATCGCTACATAATAGCATGAACAAGTATATTATGGCATTTTTAGGCGATGCTGTGGTCACAAGCTGAACAGCAGTGCTGTGAGCTCATGCTGCGTGCGTCAGGCTTGGTAGCTTATGCGATACTGAGGCCCCTAACACCCGGGAGTTTGGCCCACGATTTTTTTTAAAAATGGCGTCTGTTTACAAGAGCCCTGATGAAGGTGTGGTGAACCCCGTGTATCCGCGGGCCGTTTAAATCTTGCGTAGTACTCCAACACTTCATATGAAGTGAAGAGCAGTCGACTGGTAAAACGCCTAGCACTTCATATGAAGTGATGAGCACTTTAAGGGTTAATTAGGATAATAAAGAGTTATTAAAACACCAGTTTTAGAAATGATTTATTAATGTGAAACGTTCAAAGCCATGGGTCACTGAACTATGACAACACAGACGAAAGTGAGTGAAACCTCACTGTAAAGTGAAGTTTACTCACTTTCTAAGTATTACTCTGTACAGGGAATACTGTACACAGTATTCCCTTATCTGTCCACCCTCACTCGTCTTGTTTCATCACAGAAAATGTATAAGAAGATTTCAACATATTAGCTAGCTATTCACGCTTCAGCCTTTAAATTAATTTACAAAGATACGTGTGCCACAAATCGGTGAACGAAAATCATTGAAACTCAGTGGTTCACTTCTGTGGACCATTCTGGCTGGTGTTTGGTTCATATGATTCACTTGTTGTGTGGTCCACTTGTGTGATCCAACTTGTCTTATGAAGGAATTATTAATTGTAATCTGTGATAGAATGAGACAGTTTTCCACCACTCTGTGAACTCTGTCCCAACATCGTAAGCTTGTGAACCACTTGTGGTCCACTTGTGTGGTCCACTTGTGTGGTCCACTTGTGTGGTCCATTTGTGTGATCCATTTGTGTGATCTAACTTGTCATATGAAGGAATTATTAATTGTAATCTGTGATGGGATGGCAAAGTTTTCTACCACTGTGAACTCTGTCCCAACATCGTAAGATTGTGGACCACTTGTGGACCACATGTGCGGTCCACTTGTGTGGTCCACTTGTGTGATCGAACTTGTCATATGAAGGAATTGTAATCTGTGATAGAATGTGAAACTTTTCCACCAGTCTGTGAACTCTGTCTCGACGTCGTAAGCAAATCCAAACATCCCCCGCTTCGTCGAACCGGGTGAGTAAATCCGGCCTGAAAAGTGTGCGAACTAGCCAGAGATTCGTTGAATCGGGGTATGTTGAATCGAGGTTGTACTGTACTTATTTTATCCAGGTCTTCTTGAAGGGCATGACAATCATCTACGTTTCTTATCCTCCCTATTATCTTAGCACCATCAGCAAACGTGTGTGTGACGTTTTGATTGTGTGTGATTTGAGTGTGGTGACGTTTTGCTGCTGTTTTGATACTGCGGCTGCGTGTGGGGGTATGGTTGTGGCATTTTGTTCGGCCCTTCCGTGCTCGTTCTGGCTCCTTCCTTGTTTGGGTTTTTTGTTCCCTTGATTTTTCTGGGGCCCTCCTTCCTTGCCGGTCTTGCTGTGCCGGGCCTGGTTATTTCCATGTTCCTTGGATTTTCTGTCCTAACCTCGTTGTCCTCGCCTAGTTGTGCTGGCTGGGGATGAGCTTGGGCTCTTCATCTCACCCCTCGCCTATCATTCGCTTTCTGTTCAAGTTCCAGAGCCTACTGGGCTCTTCTCTGCACTGGACGCTCGGTGTGGGGTTAGCCTCCGCCACTTCCCTTACTCATGCATTCCTCTCGTCTTCCTGCTTCACTCTTGTCCCTGGCCACTGGTGCTGGGGCATTTCTGCTAGTCTTTTTATCATTTCCTCCTTCACACTGTTGTGTGTTTTGTTTGTGCCTTTTGGCCTTCCTGTTGCCGGGTTTGGTTTCCTGTTTTCCTGGCTTGCCCTACCTGTTGGTTTTTTCAGTGTCTTGCGATGTCCCTTCTCTGGTGTCTCACGTCGGACTTGTGGTTTCCGATCCCCTGGCGAGCTTGCTCGCATTGGGGAGTTTTCTGTTCAGCATAAGTTCCATCTCCTCCTTGCCGGCTTGGGCTTCCGGCTCTGCTTCCTTGGTGGTCGCACCCGAGATCTTCCTGCGGCTCCGCCTCTTCCTACACTCGGATGACCCTTGGCCGGGCTGATTACCTTCTGTCTCTGGTATCTCGCGTCCATTGCTGGTCAGGTGGCTTCGTTGTTGGTGTCCCACCTGTGTGCTTCTTGGCGGCAGTATAGGGTGTTTTGGCAATCCTTCCTTTTCCTTCTGTCCTTTCTTCGGTGGCTGCGTTTGTTGGCGTCGGCTTGACTTTTCTGCTGGGGGTTGGGGCCGTCGACTTGCAGCATACTGTCACCTCGTTTTATGCGGCGCTGGCAGAGCCGCTTCGGCTTGCTTTCGAACTTTCATC
The DNA here is from genome assembly GCA_020271785.1 of Procambarus virginalis. Classification (NCBI taxonomy): domain Eukaryota; kingdom Metazoa; phylum Arthropoda; class Malacostraca; order Decapoda; family Cambaridae; genus Procambarus; species Procambarus virginalis. Next base: position 48,198 of record WNGS01163165.1, on the reverse strand, counting down.
TGCGCCGTTTGTAAGCTGTCTCATGATTGTTTCACCTCCGGCCTGTTCTTGCGCCGCTTGAGCCGTCCTGGTCATTGGACAGAGTGCTCTTTTCTTTCTTCTCGTTTTCATGTGGCCCCTTCAGTTCCGGTTTGTTTTTCGATGGCTCTTTTCTGGTTGGCATTGGCCTCTAGGGGTTGGGTAGGTGAGCTTCATGCTCTCCTCTTGCGCAGGGGTTTTCTGCTCCTTCGGTCGGGGTGCTCGGTTTGGTCGTCTGCTGCCTTCTCCTTCTTTTCTGGCGAAGAATGAGACTGCTGCTTTCTGGAGGGGTCCTTGGGTTTGTTGATGCTTGGTTGGTTGAGGCGGGAGTGCATTTTGTTTTTGCCCGATTAAGGCTCTCCACCTGTGTCTATCTCCGTGCCCATGACATCCGCAAGTTCGCGGCTCTTGCCGCCGTCTTTGGTACTGTGTCCTGGGAGGACGTTCAGCGCGGGGTATTTGGCGGTCGACCAGGTCCTTGGCTGTTCGTTACCTTGTACACGTTCCTGGGTCCAGTCCAGCCTGTGTTGCTTTGGGTCGGCGGATGCGGCCTGTTGTCTCGACTTCGGGTTGAGTGGTGTGCGGCGACCACCTCCCGGGTCAGTCTCTGTTCTTTTCCTCTGTGGATAGTTAGCTCCGGGAAGCCGTAGGGGCTCCCCACAGAAAACCAGCGTTGAATGTAATGAAACGCCATTTTCTGGGTGAGTCCCGGAAGCTCCCCGGATTCCCTCCCTCCCTCCGGTCGGCGGTTTTTCGTGTGTTTTGACATCCAGCCTCAGAACTGGGGTGTAGATCGCAAGCGTGGTAGGTCTGGGGCTACCCCTTCCCCCTCCCGGGGAGGGGGGAGCTGCGCAGACAGCGGTGCGATAATGGATGACGTCATACTAGTTTGCTCGTTTTTGTTTGGGGAGTTCTATCCACTCATTCGGTTTTTGGTTGCAATTTTCACCAGAATAGGGGTTTGTTTTGGGACGCCTACCTTTCTGGGTGCCTAACCTGGTCGATGGCAGACATAGAATGCTTCCAACCACACAGGGGTTTCTATAGGCCATTGCTCCCCACATCTCTCTGAGGGGGGCCAGGTTCTGGCTCGTGGTCCGCGGTACGCCCACAGAACTCCGCACACATGACTGATGCCAAAGTCT
>WNGS01163165.1:14594-30541 GCA_020271785.1 Procambarus virginalis | reverse complement strand
AAAGAGCAGGCGGAAACCCCAGAAGGAAGGGGCGGAACGACCACGTCGAAGCACCCACCAAGATGATGACAGGACGAAGCGCAGGGGAGAAGCCCACCCCGCCAGAGCTGAACCCCCCAAAAGGGGAGAGAAACCGTCCACCGCCACTCCAGAGGCCGGAAGACAACCCAAAGCGCCACCAACAGCGGGACCATGCGAGGGCAACAGAGCAAGCTGCTCCCCCAGCGCCCCGGCAACAGAGAAGGGAACAGAACCCCATCCGAAAGAAAATTACACACACACACACAAGATGTGACACGTGTAACACATGCGCACACACACAGTGGACACAGTACATGCATACACACACAAAACATGAGGATAGACTACGGGAATTAAGCCTCACTCCGCTGGAAGACAGAAGAGTGAGGAGGGGGGACCTGATCACCACATTCAAGATTCCCAAAGGAATCGACAGGGTTGATAAGAGGCTAAAGAACAAGGGGAACACACACCAGGATACACAGGTGGAAACTGAGTGCCCAAAAGAGCCACAGAAAGCAGAAAGAACTTGCACAGTATCAGAGTGGTAGACAAATGGCAAGCACTAGAAAGGAAGGAGGTGGAGGCTGACTCCATACACAGGTACGAGTGTTGACATGACCGAGCCCAATAGGCTCAGGAACCTGTACACCTGTGACGGGTGAGAGACGGGACCAAAGAGCCAGGGCTCAACCCCCGCAAGCACAACTAGGCGAAGACATACATTGTAAAAGAAAATTATACAAGTCGCCAACTAGTAGGCAGAGAGCACCACGCCGGCCAGGCAAAGAAGGCACAACTGCATCAAAAGGCCCACCTCGACAGCAAAACCTCAAGGTCCCAGCACGACCACAACATGTGCCAAGACCCAAAAACAACAGGCTGCAAGCCAGGAAGACCCGGTACCCCAGAAGGCAGAACCGGGTCACACGAGGAAACAGTCCCCTGAACCCACAAGAGGGAGCCCAAGAGGAAGAAACTTCTGGAACGAAACCAAAGAACTCAAAGGAACCCAGAATCGAACCAGGGGGAGCCCAACCACCACATTTTGCCAGCGGAGAACACCACAAAGGCAAAGCACAGCCCCCTGACAGAATCCCTGGGGAAAACAGTCACAACAGACCGAAAACCGAGGAACAAGGTGTGGGAGCAAGCATACCAGCCAGGGACACTGAGCCCAAACCCAAAGGCCCAGACCCAAAACAGACAAAAAGGAAAATCCCGTGGAAAATGAACACCCAAACGTTCCCAGAGGAACAAGCAACGGGCAGAAAACACCAGAAAAGCAAAGAAACAACAAGAGGAGAACAAAAACCCTGAAAAAAGGCGAAAAACTCACCCGAGACGCTCGCTCGCACACCCAGGCGTATGTAAACAAACCGCAACGCCGCCCTGGTGGCCACGCCGGGAAACCGGCAGACGAAAATGGCCGCCAGCAGGGGCTGTGCCTGACGCTAAATATACAAAAACACGCCAGCAAAAGTGGGAAGCAAGCAGACTGGATGGGCGAAAACACCGCCCAACAGCAGCAAACCCCAGGCAGGGGCAAACCGCCACAGAACTGCGAGCAGGCATCCCCCACAGCCCCGGGAACCAACAAAAGAGGCCCCGGGGCAGAGCCGTCCTCCAAGCCCTCTGCCCTAAAGAAAAGCAAGAGTCCATGGGAAAGGCAACAAGAAAAGGGCCGCTGGCAAGCCCCAGAAGCCTAGGCGGGAGGAACAGGCTCTAAAACCCCAACCCGAACGGGGCAGCCCCCGAAAACCGCCCGAGTCTCTGCCCCAACGAACCCCGCCCCGACCCCGAAACTCTCAGACGGTCCGGAGCCGGGAACAGGAAGGGAAAGGGGCGAACAGCACCGAACCAAACGGGGCGGCCTCGGGGCATCCGAGTGGGGAAACCAACCTAGCATGTTGCAGCAACCTAACTTAGCTTGCAACACGGATGCCGCCTGTACTCTGAACAGTAATAACATCAGGAGAGTACTGGAGAACAAGCAGAGAACCTCTCGCAAGACTCCGGGTCAAGGTGTCAGGGACCCAACAGGCAGCATGACGGAGGTAAAATGGCGACTGTCACCCGGAGACAAGGGCACAGCAACCAACAATCCCGTACAAGACGGGTAGGAACCCGGAAGACACATTCAATGGTCCCCCGAGCCCAGAGGGGATTTCCAGGGCCCGTAGGTTAACAACTACGGGAAGCCCGGGCAAGGTGTTGCTGACCGGTTAAACACCCAAAAAGAACAAGGGGTAGAGAAAAACACTGAAAACCCCTGCGACGTGTACAATCACGGGGGCCTAGCAGAGGGCCACCAAACACTACCAGTGGAACTATAGCCACACTATGCAGACCCCCACCAGGCATGAAAAGAAAAACAAAAGAAAAACCCCGCAAAAGTACACCGTCCCCAGAGGCAACAGGAACCGGCCGCCGCTTAGGTGGCAGGCTGCGCAACACCTTGACGCCCTAACCAGCACAATACCAATCCCTACCCAGGGCCAAACAAGGGCCCCAAGCCCCAGCTGGCCCCAAGGGCGAGGCAAATGCCGAGCAGCAAGAACCTCTACGGGAATGGTTCCCGAACGCCCCAGGGAAGATAACCCTGTTACGCAAGGGCAGTACTCACAGGGCGCTTAGGGAAGTCAACCACTAAGCACATGCAGCCCCGGCACTGATGAGGTACTCCTGGCCACCGCACAACACAACACACGGCAGTGAACGCCACACAAGGCAAACACCGCCTAGGAAACTGAGGCCAGAGAAGCGTCAATCCCGGTTGACATTAGCGAACGAACTGAAGCTTGGCAGCCGGCGCGGTAGGTCCGGGGCTCCCCCCTCCCCCTCTCGGGGCGGGGAGGGCTGCGCGGACGATCGGCGCGGCAGTAAAGTGTTATGTTTGCTTGTTTGCTTGTTTCCTTGTGATTGTAGGGAGTTTCTACCTCTCTGTTCGGTTTTTGTTGTAGTTTCTTACCATGTGGGGTTTGTTTTGTTATGCCTACCTTTCTGGGTGCCTAACCCCGGTCGATGGCAGATAAGGAAAACCCCAACCACAAAGGGGTTTTCCAGGGCCATTGCTCCCTGAAACCTCTCTGAAGGGGCCAGGTTCTGGCGCTGGTCCCTGGTAGGTCTGAACTCCTTAGCTAATGTCCCGGTCTAATATAACATACATTAGCCCGATAAGCTCCAGGGAGCCGTAGGGGCTCCCCACAGAAAAACAGCGTTGAATGTAATGAAAAGCCATTTTCTGGGTGAGCCCTGGAGGCTCCCTGGAGCTTATCGGGCTAATGTATGTTATATTGGACAAGGACATTAGCTATGGAGTTCAGACCTACCAGGGACCATGACCCTGGCCCTATCAGAGAGGTTTCAGGGAGCATTGGCCCTGAAACCCCCCCCCCCCTGTGGTTGGGGGTTTTCCTTATCTGCCATTGACTAGGGTTAGGTACCCAGAAAGGTAGGCATCACAAAACAAACCTCACATGGTAAGAAACTAACAACAAAAACCAAACAAATAGGTAGAACTCCCTACAATCCCAAGGAAACAAGCAAATGTAACACACGGCCCTGCCGCGCCGATCGTCCGTGCAGCCCTACCCTCCCCTCCCCGAGAGGGGGAGTGGGGGCCCCGGATCTCACCGCGCCGGCTACATAGCACTCCAGTTCGGAATCTAAGCGTCAACAAACATGAAAAAACACCAATTTTTGCCAGGGAGCCTCCGTGGCTCACCCAGAAAATGGCGTTTCATTACATTCAACCCTGGTTTTCTGAGGAAAGCCCCTATGGCTCCCTGGAGTTTCATACCCAAAGAGAAGGAAAAGAAAGGGCTGATCCAGGAGGTGGCCGCCACAGACTCCGCAAAGCGAAGTCGAGATAACAGGCTGCAACTTGCGACCCAAAGCAACACAAGAACGCCCAGGAGCAGACACACTCATAAAATAACGGGCCAGGAACCTGTGCGATCTCCAAATCCCCGCGCCTAAAATGAGCCCAAGACACGTTACCAAGCATAATAGCAAACGCTATAAATGTCTGAACGGCACGAGCGCGAGGATAGACCACAGGCGGGCTAGACTTAACATTGCGTCATTTTATTAGTAGACGCATTTCCGGTAACGACGCAGCATTGGGTCAGCAGCGGTTTCGGGAGGGGCGCGCCGTGGTTTTGGATATTATATGCACATATTCCAGTAGGGAATTTCATTGCAAATACATTGATACCAAAATAAAAGACCTAGGACCAGAATTGAGGTAACAAAGTTGAAAACAATATACCCATTTAATTAGCGCACACTGGGATTATGCTCCGTCACTTTCTCTGTTTGCTGTGGGTGGTACGCCTGGCTTTTGGACTTTATATTTGCATATACTCCTGTAAGGAATTCTATTGCAAGCGCAATGTTACCAAAATGAAAGACCTAGGACGAAAATTGAGATGTCCAAAGTGAAGAGAGTGTACACATTTTATTGCTCTTGTGCGGTTCTGGGTAATACGCTCTTACTTTCTCACTTTCTCGCTGGGCTTTTGGGCTTTATATGCATTTAGTCTTATAGAGAATTCTGTTGCGAACACATTGATACCAAATTGAAAAATCTAGGACGAGAAATGAGATGACAAAGTGGAAAAGAGAATACACTTTTCAGTATTACCGCGCTCTCTAATGTGGAATAGGTGTAAGAGTGAATAATGTGAGAGGTGCCTTGGGGTGGCGCAGTGCTCTCTTTCTGGGCCACTTTCATCTTGTCGGCGGGTGGAGCATCCTGCAGTTTTTTACTTTATATGCATATACTCTTGTTGGGAATTCTATTGTGAACACAATGATACCAAAATGAAAGCCTTGGGACAGGATTTGAGGCGACAAAAGTGAAAAGAGTGTACACATTTTATCGCTCTTGCGCGCTCCCGGGTAACATACTCACTTTCTCTGTTGTGGATGGTACGCTGCCTTTATATGCCTTTAGTCCTGTAGAGAATTCTATTGCAAACACAATGATACCAAATTGAAAAACCTTAGACGATAATTGAGGTGACAAAGTTGAAAAAGAGTATACACTTTTCAGAATTACTGTGCGCTCCCATGAAACACTGAGGCCCACCCAGGGTAGTGCAGGTCTCGCGCGCGCGGTGTAATAAAGTGTTAATATTAAAATGTGGGCACCATACAACCGCTGCATATTCTAGCTTTGGCCTAACAAAAGTCGTGAACAGTTTCTTAACCCTTAAAGTGTGCATCACGTCATATGACGTGCTAGGCGTTTTACCAGTCAACTGCTCTTCACGTCATATGACGTGTATGGGTACCGCGCACGATTTGAATGTCCCGCCGGGTAGCTGGGGTTCCCATACGCTGCCCACGGGCTATAGTAAACAGCGGCCATTTTGAAAAAAATTCCCGCTCACGCTCCGAAGGCGTGGGAGGCCTCAGTTTAGCGACAGTCACCATGGCGAGCGCACGGTCAAACGCCTCACGGGCACGCACCACTCAATCCCTCACCCCAGAGCAAATAGCCCACGAATTATTTTCTGAAGGTGAGGAAAGTGTGTTTGATGATTCAGACAACGACGAGGATTATACACAGTTGTCGGGTGATAGTAGCAGCAGCAGTGAGAGTGAGAATTCTCGCCATGCCAAGGCGAGGCCTCTACACTCACCCATGCCTCCTCGCCCAGTTTCTACCCCAGTTCTACCACGATCTCAGAGTTTCTGTGGATATTATCTGTTTGAGGGTGACGAGTCAGAGGGAGGTGACTCCTTTTCTGGGTTTAGTGACTCAGATCACAGTTTTATTGAGCCTGTGGCTGGTACCAGTGGTGTAACTGGGCGAGAAATTGTCGCGTCAGCAGCATCTCGCTCAGCCAAGCGCTACCACATGGCACCACATGAGGGACCAAGACCCTCGTGTTCACGTGCACCCACCTCACGTGCATCCACCTCACGTGCATCCACCTCACGTGCATCCACCTCACGTGCACCCACCTCACGTGCACCCACCTCACCTGCATCCACCTCACGTGCATCCACCTCACCAGAACCCACCTTACGTGCACCCACCTCACGTGCACGTAGCCGCCGTGCTTCTCGCAGACGGTATTCAGCTCCTGGTCGCCGGTATGCATCGCTTCCTCGCCGTCTTTCATCTGCATCTCGCAGGATGCCTAGTGTACTTGAGTGGAGTGATGGTGACGATTTTATTCCAAATATTCCTCACTTTGACGATAAAAATGTAGGGATTACAAACCTTTTCCCTAATCAAGGTGAGGACATGGCTGAGATGGAATATTTTACAGCATTCTATGATGAACCACTCATGGAATACATTGTACACCAAACGAACCTGCATGCTGCTTACCTGATTGAGAGGGAAATCACAGAATTTTCACGACTGCAGCGTTGGAAAAATACCACAGTTGCGGAAATGTGTGTTTTTGGCACTCTGTTTGTTGATGAAGCACTGTCACAAACATGCAATAAGTGACTATTGGAGCAAGGACCATACAGTGCCAACACCTTTATTCGGTAAATATATGTCACGAGACAGGTTTCAGATACTCCTCAGGTCTCTACATTTTGGAAGTGTTCAGGACCGAACACCTGATGATAGACTGTGGCGAGTGAGGCACTACATGAACGATGTTATTGGAAAATTCAGAGATTTTTACGTACCAGCACAGAAGCTGGTGGTTGATGAATCTCTCGTACTTTTCAAGGGACGTGTTCCGTTCAAACAGTACATTCCCTCAAAACGAAACCGATTTGGCCTGAAATTTTTTGTTCTTTGTGATTGTGAGACAGGATACGTGTTACACATGATTTTGTACTCGGCTAGTGATGTAGACATTCCTGGTAACGACGAACATGGATTCTCGGGGAGTGTAGTGAAGACCATCATGGCTCCATGGATGAACAAGGGACACATTTTATACACGGATAATTACTATACAAGTCCCTTGCTAGCTCGGTTCTTGCTAGAAAATAGAACCGGATTGGTTGGTACAGTAAAGCCACAATGAAGGGAAATGCCTGTGTTTGAAACCGACATTGCAGTTGGTGAGTGTCAGAGAAGGAAAAGTGATAACATTCTGTCAGTTCGGTGGAAAGACAAACGAGAGGTGAACTTGTTGACAACAATTCATGATGGAACAATGGTGAACAGTGGGAAAGTGAGCCATAAAACAAATGCACCACTATATAAGCCAGACTGTGTTTTAGACTATAATATCAACATGCGGTTGATTGATAAATCAGACATGATGATTGGCACTGCAGAGTGTGTGCGGAAGACATGTAGGTGGACGAAAAACGTGTTCTTCCATCTTGTGGACATGAGCATGCTGAACTGTTTCAACATGTACCTTGTGAGGACTGGACGTAAGCCCACTTTCCGTGACTTTGTATTTGATGCTGCAATACAGTTATTAGGAAAGTTTGCAAAAGATGTCCCAGGGATTCAGCGGCCCATCATAAACCCACTGTTGCAGCATGCTGGTACTCCACGCCTCGCTCACACTGAAGGCTTCCTAGCTTACAGACTCGAGTATTTGCCACCAGCTGGGAAGCGTGCAATAGGCCAACGTGATTACCTGGTTACCTGGTTGATGGGGTTCTGGGAGTTCTTCTACTCCCCAAGCCCGGCCCGAGGCCAGGCTCGACTTGTGAGAGTTTGATCCACCAGGCTGTTGCTTGGAGCGGCCCGCAGAGCCACAGACCCACCACAGCCCGGCTGATCCGGGACTTCTCTTAGGAAACAGTCAAGTTTTCTCTTCAAGATGTCCACGGTTGTTCCGGCAATATTTCTTATAGTCGCTGGGAGGACGTTGAACAACCGCGGACCTCTGATGTTTATACAGTGTTCTCTGATTGTGCCTATGGCACCTCTGCTCTTCACTGGTTCAATCTTGCATTTTCTTCAATCTTGCTGATTGCTTGGTGTGTAAAACAACGACACGTAGAGACCAGAAACGGAAGCTTGTACAAACATGGTGTGAAACGTGTGGTATCCCATTATGTGCTGTCAAGTGCTTCAATGACTACCACAGTCTAGAAAACTTCTAAGTGTGCTGCAAAGTGTATACAGCGTGTGCGAGTGTGTAAATATGTAAACATATAAGCAGTTAGCGTGTGCGTGTGTGTAAATATATACAAATATAAGCAGAACATACAATATAATAGACTGTAGTGACATATTATATTGCCGTAATTGAAAACAGATGTGTGCACCTGTGTATACTCAAATATGCAACAATTATTGATACAAAATATGTTCAAACATTATTTGAAACAAATTTAGTGCAAAATAAATGGATAAAATGCCCCTAGACATTGCAAATAAATAGCGCGAAAATATATTTGTGGCAACTCTGGCTGTTGCGGGACGCCGCGCAATGCCTCCGGGGCGTGTACTGCATGAGCGAACATGCAAAGTGTGACGTCATCGCTCAACTTGCCGGCTCTATTGCAACAAAAGTAAGTACAATAGATTTTTTTTTTATTTTTCCCGTGATCAGTGAACGAAACTTAACAGATTAGCAAAAAAAAAAAATTTTCTTTTTTTTCAAAATGACATGCGCCTGTGCGGATGGCAGGATATTCGACCCCGAGCATGTTAAGGGTTAAGTATATTGCCATCCATGTATTTAAAAGCAATTCTGAAGTTAGAAAGCGTGGCATAGGCTCCTCGCACAACGTTTTTTATGTGGTCCTCAGGTGATAGTTTTCTATCTAGAACCACCCTTAGATCTCTCTCTTTATCAGAATTCTTTAAAGATTTCTCACATAATATATAGATTGTGTCGGGTCTATGTTCTCCTATTCCACATTCCATAACATGGCATTTATTAACATTTAATTCCATTTTCCAAGTGGTGCTCCATATACTTATTTTGTCCAGGTCATCTTGAAGGGCATGACAATCATCTAAGTTTCTTATCCTTCCTATTATCTTAGCATCATCAGCAAACATGTTCATATAATTCTGTATACCAACTGGTAGATCATTTATGTAGACAATAAACATCACTGATGCAAGAACTGAACCCTGTGGTACTCCACTTGTGACATTTCTCCAGTCCGATACATTACCTCTGATTACTGCCCTCATTTTTCTATCAGTCAGAAAATTTTTCATCCATGTTAGATACTCACCTGTCACCCGTCCAATATTTTCTAGTTTCCAGAACAACATCTTATGGGGAACTCTGTCGAAAGCCTTTTTTTAGGTCCAGATACTGTAGATGCAGTCAACCCAACCATCTCTTTTCTGTAAAATCTCTGTGGCTTGATCATAGAAACTGAGTAAATTCGATACACAGGATCTTCCAGATCGAAAACCATACTGTCTGTGTGATATTATATCATTTCTCTCCAGGTGTTCTTCCCATTTAGTTTTGATTAGTTTTTCCAATACTTTCACTATTACACTTGTCAATGATACAGGTCTATAATTGAGGGGGTCTTCCTTGCTGCCACTTTTGTAGATTGAAACTATGTTAGCCTGTTTCCACACGTCTGCTACGATTCCTGTACACAGGGATGCCTGAAAGATCAGGTGAAGTGGAATGCTGAGCTCAGGTGCACATTCTCTCAGAACCCATGGTGAAACTCCATATGGACCAAATGCTTTGTTCTTACTTAGCTCCTTTAGCATATTCCCACTTCATCTCTAGACACCTCAATGTGATCTATGTTCTTCTCTGGAATTTGTACTGTGTCTGGTTCTCTGAAGATTTCATTTTGTTCAAACACTTTGGAACTTTTTGTTTCATGTTTCACACATTTCCTTTTCACTTTCCATGAATCTATTTCCCATTTTCAACCTCTGAATATTATCCATTACATGCAATTTGTTGTTTATGAATTTATAGAATAGACCTAGTTCTGTTTTACATTTGTCCGCAATCCCTTTTTCAAAATTTCTTTCTGCCTCTCTCCTCACTATCGTCTAGTTGTTTCTCGCATCTTTGTATCGCTGGTATGTTTGGGGGGTTGGCCCTCTTCCTATATTGATTCCATTTTTTTACTTTTGGTCTCTGGCCCTCTCGCCATTTCTGTTGAACCAATCCTGTTTTCTAGTTCTGCATCTCTGCTTTGGTATAAATTTTTTTTGTGCTTTTATCATATATTTCATAAACTTGACATACATCTCATTTACTTCATGTCCTAACAACAAGTCTTTCCAGTCATATTCCTTAACCCTTACACTGCTCAGGGGTCCTGGGGACATTTACACCCCTGTGCGCAAGAAAAAAAAATTAAAAATTTTTTTTCGTCTTCTAAACATGTTAATTTGTGTCCCCTGAGCACGGGAAAAATAGCAAAAAATCGTAGGTGACATATTTTGGGCGCAATTGACCGAAGAAGTCTGGCAAAAAGTGGGCGTTGACAGAGCGGTCGTCAGGGCCGGTCAGCGTCACCCGCGCTGACAGATGGGAGTTGCCACAAAGATATTATTACCTAATTGTTTCAATGTCTCCGATTGATTTTTTCTTAGTTTTTTTGCAGTAATATTATTCAATAGTGTGTATTGTAATATATTTATATAATAAAAGTGGTGAATAATCGCTATACTCAAACGTATGGTGTGCATATTAGTAATTCAATTATTATGTTCATAAAACAATAAACAAATAGTTTTGCTGCTATTACACTCTATACACAGGTTATATATAAGTATCTGCATATTTTGGTCACCATAACGAACCACTAAGTTGGTATTGAGAGTCGAAAAGCAACGAAGAGTTACCGCCACACACCAGCCAGCCACTCGCTGCCACTCCCTCAACACACGCACTAAACTTTCTCCCCCAACAATACCATTTGTGGTGTTATTACACTATATACAGACGTTATATATAAGTATGTATATATTTTGTTCACCACAACTGTACAGCTAAGCTGATATAGTTAGTTCAGGCACTAAGAGTCGTCGGTATACACAGCTGGCGGCTCCCTCACTCATTCAAGGTCACACACACACTAAACTTTCTCCCCCAACAATACTGTTTGCAGTGTTATTACCCTATATACACATATTATATATAATATCTACATGTTTTATGCACCGTAACTGGACACCTAAGCTTGTAGTGCGCCCAAAGAGCATAGTGGCCACTCTCTAAACAGCTAGACAAATCGTGCAGACGACGTCACCTCCGTCACCCAAATGGCTCCTCCCAGCATAATCCTTTTGCTGTTATTACACTAATACACACATTATATATAAGTATCTACATTTGTGTTCACCATAGAGAACCACTGAGCTGGTATGGTGAATGTAAACAATAACAGGTGGCCACACAGTCAGTAAACGATGCTGTCTCCCTCCGTCTCTCAGCATCACTCCTCCTACAGCGCTAATTATTACAACAATCCTGCTATTATCACAACCCTGGTTATTTATATCACAGTCAGGGGTCATCTGTAATATTGTCATCACTAAATAATAACAATTATATATTTATTTTGACATTTTTCGGCGATGCTGTGGTCACAAGCTGAACAGCAATGCTGCTCGCTCATGCTGCGTGCGCCAGCCTTGGTTGCTCCAACAGTAATGTGCCTCTCACACCTGAGAATATTGCCCACGATTTTTTTTTAAATTGCGTCTGTTTACAAGAGCCCTGAGGAAGCTAATGTGAACCCCGTGTAGCCGCGGGCCATTTGAATCGGCGTGGCACCCTATGGCGTATATATACGCCATGCGCACCGTGGGACATGTTACTCAGGGCGTATATATACGCCATGCGCAGTTTAAGGGTTAAAGATAATTACGCTTACCTACACTGAACAATAGAGCCTTTTTATTAGAAAAATGTCATATTGGAGCAATAATATGTTAAAATTGTGATATATATAGAGTAAATATTTTAAAACAGTTTGAACACATTTCCTATTCAAAGAATTTTTAATACAATTGGGGTGTAGATAACAGCTGGCATTGTGTGGCCGGCCGGTCCGCTCCCTGAGCCATTGGGGGGGGTGGAGAGGTTTTTTCCTGGATCCCTCCCTCCCTCCCTCTAACAGCCTACGTACTGTACTGTAATACATTAGGTATTAATACAGTACTGTACTGTTATAAAATGAATAAAACTTCAAAACGGACAATATTTTATTAGTTATAACAACAAACAATATTATTTGTTAGATTAAATTTTGAGTACGCCAATAAAACAAGCACAGGTCCTGTGAACGTTAGGCATTGGTGAGGTGGCTGGCATCATTTGTGGTGTTGTCAGGGAGACAGGTGGTGTCAGGGGAGACAGGTGGTGTCAGGGAGGCAGGTGGTGTCAGGGGAGGCAGGTGGTGTCAGGGGAGGCAGGTGGTGTCAGGGGAGGCAGGTGGTGTCAGGGGAGGCAGGTGGTGTCAGGGGGGCAGGTGGTGTCAGGGAGGCAGGTGGTGTCAGGGGAGGCAGGTGGTGTCAGGGGGGCAGGTGGTGGCAGGGAGGCAGGTGGTGGCAGGTGGTGTCGGGAGGCAGGTATGTCAGGGGAGGCTGGTGGAAGAGGCAGATGGGTCAGTGGTGGAAGGTGTTATCAGGGGAGGTGGAGGGAGTGTAGGGAAACCACCACTGGCTGCCAAACCTCTCATTCATACTCTGTTAAAATCTCAATCTTAGCGGTAAATATTTATGCCAAAATATGTTAATTTTCGTGTATTAATATACATTATTAATCGTTAACATGTTTTATTGTTTCCTGTAGAAAACAATAGCTGACTTGGCATTGTGTGGTGGTGGTGTATGGCCGGGTACCTGGGGGTGGTGGGTGTGGGGGGGGGGTCCTGGGGGTGTGGAGAGGAGACCTGTCAACCCATCAATTTTTTTTTGTCTGGCGAGTTGAGACGCTTCCAAGCCTGCTGCTTCAATACACCCCATGGATGGTGTGGGTGGTGTACTCACCTAGTTGTACTCACCTAGTTGTGCTTGCGGGGGTTGAGCTCTGGCTCTTTGGTCCCGCCTCTCAACGTCAATCAACAGGTGTACAGTTTCCTGAGCCTAATGGGCTCTATCATATCTACATTTGAAACTGTGTATGGAGTCAGCCTCCACCACATCGCTTCCTAATGCATTCCATTTGTCAACCACTCTGACACTAAAAAAGTTCTTTCTAATATCTCTGTGGCTCATTTGGGCACTCAGCTTCCACCTGTGTCCCCTAGTGCGTGTGCCCTTGTGTTAAACATCCTGTCTTTATCAACCCTGTCGATTCCCCTGAGAATCTTGAATGTGGTGATCATGTCCCCCCTAACTCTTCTGTCTTCCAACGAAGTGAGGTTTAATTCCTGCAGTCGCTCCTCGTAGCTCATACCTCTCAGCTCGGGTACTAGTCTGGTGGCAAACCTTTGAACCTTTTCCAGTTTAGTCTTATGCTTGACTAGATAGGGACTCCATGCTGGAGCCGCATACTCCAGGATTGGTCTGACATATGTGGTATATAATGTTCTGAAAGATTCCTTACACAAGCTTCTAAAGGCCGTTCTTATGTTAGCCAACCTGGCATATGCTGCTGATGTTATCCTCTTGATATGAGCTTCAGGGGACAGGTCTGGCGTGATATCAACCCCCAGGTCTTTCTCTCTCTCTGACTCTTGAAGTATTTCATCTCCCAAATGATACCTTGTATCTGGTCTCCTGCTTCCTACCCCTATCTTCATTACATTACATTTGCTTGGGTTAAACTCTAACAGCCATTTGTTCGACCATTCCTGCAGCTTGTCCAGGTCAAACTCACACCCCAGAAGTGACTCGAACCCATACTCCCAGGAGCAACGCAACTGGTATCTACAGGGATGCCTTAAACCACTTGACCATCACGACCGGTGTGGTGGGTGTGGGGTGTGTGGGGGATGGTGTGGGGGTGTGGGGGCGAATGGTGTGGGGGTGTGGGTGGTGTGTGGGGATGGTGTGAGTGGTGTGGGGGATGGTGTTGGGGGTGTGGGGAGATGGTGTAGGGGGTGTGGGGGATGGTGTTGGGGTGTGGGGAGATGGTGTGGGGGGTGTGGGGGATGGTGTTGGGGGTGTGGGGAGATGGTGTGAGTGGTGTGGGGGGTGTGGGCGGTGTGGGGGGTGGTGTGGGGGATGGTGTGGGTGGTGTGGGGGATGGTGTGGGTGGTGTGGGGGATGGTGTGGGTGGTGTGGGGGGATGGTGTGGGTGGTGTGGGGGGTGGTGTGGGTGGTGTGGGTGGTGTGGGGGATGGTGTGGGTGGTGTGGGGGATGGTGTGGGTGGTGTGGGTGGTGTGGGGGATGGTGTGGGTGTTGTGGGGGATGGTGTGGGTGGTGTGGGTGGTGTGGGGGATGGTGTGGGGGGTGTGGGTGGTGTGGGGGGATGGTGTGTGGTGGTGTGGGTGGTGTGGGGGATGGTGTGGGTGGTGTGGGGGATGGTGTGGGTGGTGTGGGGGATGGTGTGGGTGGTGTGGGGGATGGTGTGGGTGGTGTGGGGGATGGTGTGGGTGGTGTGGAGGATAGTGTGGGTGGTGTGGGGGGTGTGGGTGGTGGGGGGATGGTGTGGGTGGTGTGGGGGATGGTGTGGGTGGTGTGGGTGGTGTGGGGGATGGTGGGGGATGGTGTGGGTGGTGTGGGGGATGGTGTAGGTGGTGTGGGGGATGGTGTGGGTGGTGTGGGGGATGGTGTGGGTGGTGTGGGGGAGGGTGTGGATGGTGTGGGGGAGGGTGTGGGTCGTGTGGGGGAGGGTGTGGGTGGTGTGGAGGATGGTGTGGGTGGTGTGGGGGATGGTGTGGGGGATGGTGTGGATGGTGTGGGTGGTGTGGAGGATGGTGTGGGTGGTGTGGGGGATGGTGTGGGTGGTGTGGGGGATGGTGTGGATGATGTGGGGGATGGTGATTCCCGTATGTCAGATTATTATTGACACCAAAAAAGCATGAAAGATATTATAATGAAGCAGCGCACAACGAAGAAACAAACTAAAATTCAAAAGTTTTTGGTACGGTTTCATAGTAGGCCTACAGGACCAGCACTAGCAAGGACTCCCTTCATGAGTCAGGTGCAGTGTTTTCTAATGCTGATGTGTACTGGCATATGTAAAAAAAAAAAAAAAAATTAAGAAGGTTGTTGGGGCCGACGGATGGAACGAATTCTGCACGGGAACGAATCGGCTTCGCCCCATATAGTTCGTTCAAGTGAGGACACACTGTATGTGAAAAAATATTTTGTATTTTTCTTTATTTTTTTTTCCTTCTGTACAGTCGTCTGCGTTCTCTTTCTAGAGTGGTCCTCTTTCTGCCCCTCCTCACAGGCACGTGCTTCAAGCAGACCTTGTAAGCTTCAGCTGTCAGTTGAGCTATTCCCTGTGTGGGAGTTTTGTCGCTTAAGACCGTCTCCCATTGAATGGTTGCAAGGTGTACATTTATTTTTTCCCAGTCGATCCTCTTATTGTTGAAATTGAGTTGATTGAATATTCCTTCTCGCTTGTTGGGTCTCTTAGACCTACTACCGTTATTTATGCTAGTTCCCACTTCAATGAGCTTATGGTCTGAGTATGTAGTATCTGAGAATGTAATGACTCTGATTAGTTCATCATTGTTTGTGAATAACAAGTCTAGTGTGTTTTCGTTCCTAGTTGGTTCTGTAATCTGTTGATTGAGCGAGAATTTATCACAGAATCTCAAAAGTTCTCTGACCTATGGTTGGTTATTTCCCGGGTCATTCCCTGCTATGATATTTGTGTTTGCCATTCTCTGTCTAAGACTCGGTAAATTGAAATCTCCAAGGAAGATAATATCTGGAGCTGGGTTTGCTAGGTTATCAAGTATGTTCTCTATTTTGTGCATCTGTTCTGTGAATTCCTCAACCGTTATATCTGGCGGTTTATATATTAGAATAATAATTAGGTTTAGTTTCTCTACCTTAATTCCAAGTACCTCTACCACCTTATTAGTTGAGTTTAGTAGTTCTGTGCATACCAGGTCCTCTTTAATA
>WNGS01163165.1:0-10873 GCA_020271785.1 Procambarus virginalis | reverse complement strand
GGATGCTAAGCTTCAACCAACGTGAAAATCTGCCGACGGGGGGAGGGAGGGTTGCCAGGGTGCCTCCAGGGCTCACCCAGAAAATGGCATTTAATTGCATTCAACGCTGGTTTTCTGTGGGGAGCCCCTACGGCTCCCTGGAGCTTCATACCCAAACAGAAGGAAAAGAAAGGGCTAACCTGGGAGGCGGCCGCCACAAACTCCGCAATGCGAAGCCGAGACAACAGGATGCAACCTGCGACCCAAGGCAGCAAGAACGCACAGGAGTAGACGCGCATAAAGAATAGGCAGCCAAGAACCTGTGCGACCCTCAATTCCCTGCACCCGAAATGAGCCATAGACGTCACCAACACAGCAGCAAAACCTGCAAACGTCCGAACAGCACGGGGGCAAAGACAGACCACAGGCTGGAAGACTGAAAAACTCTGCGGACGACCTGGGAGACCCAAGCCCTGAAACAGGGAACGAGGGGAACCGGATCAAACCAAAGCGCATCCCCAGACACGGTACGCAGGTAACGGCAAAAGCACAACTGGACAACACAGGACGCATCCCCGGCCAAACCAATCAAGCATCAATAACCCAAGAACCCCTCCGGAAACCAGCCGTCTCAACTGTCGCCGGGACGGAGAAAGGCTGCACACGTACAAATCTACCACCAGTACCAAAGAGCAGAAACCTGAACCGAAGGGGCTACCACAAACTGAGGAGAAGATAAGGCGGCACCCTGATCAAGGACCAGGATGGCGCAGACAATGCATGAACAGGCCGGAGGTGAAACAAAACACGAGAAAGCGTACGAAACGGGCAGATGTGACGTCCACCCCAAACGCAAGCCGGAGCGGCTCCGCCAGTGCCGCACAAAACTAGGCAACAGTAAGAAACACCAGGAACATCATACTGTCGCAAGACGAAGCTCGCAGGTGGGACACCATCAACAAGGCCACCTGAACACCACAGAGATGGTGATACCCGCGTTAAAATACCAGACGCGAAGAGCTGAGGAGAAGGCCGAACCAGTCACGTACAGGACCGATCCAACCTGCCAAAAGAGGCAGAGCTGCGGGAAAACGCCCCGGGTTCGGACACCTATCAAGCAGTGTCTGAAAAGAAAGCTGGGTCGGCAACCAAGGAACCATAAGGACTGCTCTCGTGGGAACGGGCTGCAACCGAGTCAGAACCCGAAGGAACAGCTGGACCGGGAGAAGAGGAACAGGTACCCCCACCTCGACCAGTCCTGCCGAAAAGCATCCAACGTGAATGCCTCGCAGGTGGGTAAGGGCGCCAAATAAAACGGTGATGCCTAGACCATGCCGACTCGAAGACATCCATGGTCAGGCGTTCATACGTCCGGCAGAGCCAATGAAACGAGTTGGCGACGACTGGCCAATCCGCGCACAGAGGAATGAACCGAGACAGCTGTCCGCCAGGACGCAGGACACACCTCGGACATGAACTTTACGGTCAACCAAACCCCGAGAATCCAGCAAACGAGCCACTCTAAGGCACCAACCCCAAAGATCAACACCTAAGAGAAACCCTGTGGTTCCGGCAAGAACTGCCAGAAAACAGTCCGAATGGAGCTGAATGGTAGAGCACCGAGTGACCCAAACCCTCCGAAGCGCAAACCAGACAGCCACGAACACCCGAACCTTGCTGTGAGCCCGACGGACGGACAGACTCCACCATCCCCGGGCGACCTAGTGAGCACTGGTCACAAAGCTCCAACCGAGAGATGACCCGTCCGTGAACACATCGAGCGAAGGCTCGAGAGGTGCCAAGGCACGGAACCCCAAAAACCCCAAAGAGGAAGCTGGTGACACAGCACCAACACAAGATCCCGGAAGAACGAACCCCAACGATTGAAAGAGGCGGAAGAGGAGTCTCCGAAGGAACCAAACAGACGCCGAAGCCAAACCCGACCTCGCGGGCAGACCAGCACGTCGAAGTTCAGACTCCCTCACAACCTCTCGAGCAACACGAGACCCCCTCATGAACAGCCGAAGGCGGGACCACAGCCGCAGTAACACTCTGGAGGGAAAGACAATGAGTGGCTCAATAGCCCTAAACAAGGCCCAGGTCCAAACCTGGGACGGAAACAGATGGAAAGGCCTCCAGATCACCAGGAAACCAAACTCGGCGATCTGGAAAGAACCACACCCCTGGCGAGCAGACAAGCGAACCGACTGGAAGCCCACACCAACCAGTCGTCGAGGTAGGCCAGGCACCGAATCTCAAGCAGACTCAGACAGGGCACCAAGATCTGGTAAAGATACAAAAAAACAACAATTACCAATAATTGACCTGAAGGTCCAGGGCCACCATCCAGGCACCCGGCCCCAACAGAAGCCGGACAAGAGACAACAGTCCTCCTCCGAGGGCATAGAAACCAGGGCACAGACTGAAGAAGTTCAGAAGAACCGCAGATCGAAATGCCCATGTCTGCAAAGAGCAGACGGGGAACCCCAGAAGGATGGGGCGGATCGACCACGCCCAATGCACCCATCAAGATGACATGACGAAGCACAGAGGAAGAAGCCCACCCCGCCAGCTCTGAACCCCCCAGAGGGGGAGAAGCCATCCACCGCCGCCACCAGAGGCCGGAAGACAACCAAAAACGCCTACCAACAAGGGGCCATACGAGAATCTACAGAGCAAGCTGCTCCCTCAGCGCCCCGTCAACAGAGAAGGGAACAGAGCCCGTTCTGAAAGAAAAAGTACACATACACATATATACACATCATGTATATACACATACATATATACATACACACAAGGTATGTTACACACATGTGCGAATGCACATATACATGTGCACACACACAGTGTACACATGTACATGCGTACACACACACATACACATGCAAGCTGATGGAGAAGATTGTGCGAAAAAAGCTAGTGGAGCACCTGGAGCGAAAGAACTTTGTAACACAGCATCAACATGGATTCAGGGACGGCAGGTCCTGCCTCACAGGGTTACTTGAATTCTACGACCAGGCAACAAAAATAAGGCAAGAGAGAGAAGGATGGGCAGACTGCATATTTTTGGATTGTCAGAAAGCCTTTGATACAGTGCCACACAAGAGGCTAGTGAAAAAGCTGGAGATGCAGGCTGGAGTGAAAGGGAAGGTACTCCGTTGGATACAGGAGTACCTAAGCAACAGGAGACAACGAGTCAGTGTGAGGGCTGAGGTCTCAGATTGGCGATACGTTACGAGTGGAGTCCCGCAGGGGTCAGTCCTTGGACCTATACTGTTTCTGATATATGTAAATGATCTCCCAGAGGGTATAGAATCGTTTCTCTCAATTTTTGCCGATGATGCAAAAATTATGAGGAGGATTGAAACGGAGGACGATAGTAGGAGGCTACAGGATGACCTAGACAGACTGAGTGAATGGTCCAACAAATGGCTGTAGAAGTTCAACCCGAGTAAATGCAAAGTAATGAAACTAGGCAGTGGAAATAGGAGGCCAGACACAGGATACAGAATAGGAGGTGAAGTACTTAATGAAACGAACAGAGAGAAAGATCTAGGAGTTGATATCACACCAAACCTGTCTCCTGAAGCCCACATAAAAAGAATAACGTCTGCGGCATATGCGAGGCTGGCTAACATCAGAGCAGCGTTCAGGAACCTGTGTAAGGAATCATTCAGAATTTTGTACACCACATATGTAAGACCAATCCTGGAGTATGCGGCCCCAGCATGGAGCCCGTACTTTGTCAAGCACAAGACGAAGCTGGAAAAAGTCCAAAGGTATGCCACTAGACTAGTCCCAGAACTAAGAGGCATGAGTTACGAGGAAAGGCTGCGGGAAATGCACCTTACGACACTGGAAGACAGAAGAGTAAGGGGAGACATGATCACAACCTACAAAATCCTCAGAGGAATCGACCGGGTAAACAAGGATAAACTATTCAACACTGGTGGGACGCGAACAAGGGGACACAGGTGGAAACTGAGTACCCACATGAGCCACAGAGACGTTAGAAGGAACTTTTTCAGTGTCAGAGTAGTTAACGTATGGAATGCATTAGGCAGTGATGTGGTGGAGGCTGACTTCATACACAGTTTTAAATGTAGATATGATAGCCCAGTAGGCTCAGGAATCTGTACACCAGTTGATTGACAGTTGAGAGGCGGGACCAAAGAGCCAAAGCTCAACCCCCGCAAGCACAAATAGGTGAGTACAAATAGGTGAGTACACTTGAAAAGAAAATTACAAGCCGCCGAACAGTGGGCAGAGCACACGCTGGCCAGGCAAAGAAGGCACAAAACTGTATCAAAAGGCCCACTTCGACAACAAAACCTCAAAGTCCCAGCACGACCACAACACGTGCCAAGACCCAAAAAGATCAGTCTGCAAGCCAGGAAAACCGCGGAACTCCAGAAGGCAGAAACTGGGTCACACACGAGGAAACAAAGCCCGCTACACCCACAAAGAGGGCCCAAGAGGAAGAAACCTCCGGAACGAAACCAAAGAACCCAAAGAAACCCGGAATCGAACCAGGGGGAGGCCAAACCACCACTTTTTGCCGGCGGAGAAACACCACAGAAAGGCAAAGCACAGCCCCCAGACAAAACCCCTGGGAAATGGTCATAACAGACCAAAAACCGAGGGACAAGGTGTGGGAGCAAGCATAACAGCCAGGGGACACTGAGCCCGAGCCCAAACCCAAAGGCCAAGACCCAAAACAGACAAAATGGGAAACCCGGTATAAAATCGGGTTATATAAAACGGGCAGAGAACGCCAGAAAAGCAAAGAAACGACAACAGGAGAATGAAACCCCTGAAAAAGGTGAAAACTCACCCAAGAAGCTCGCTCACACACACCCAGACGCATGTAAACAAATTGCAACGCCGCCCTGGTGGCCATGCCAAGAAACCGGCAAACGAAAATGGCCGCCAGAACAAGAGGGCTGTGACCAACGCTAAAGATACGAAAACATGCCAGCAAAAGTGGGAAGCAAGCAGACTGGATGGGCGAAAAACGCTGCCCAAAAGCAGAAAACCAAGGCAAAGGCAAACTGCCCCACAAATGCTAACAGGCATCCCCCACAGCCCTGGGAACCAGCAACAGAGGCCCCGGGGCAGAGCCGTCCTCCAAGCCCTCCACCCTGAAGAAAAGCAAGAGTCCCATGGGAAAGGCAGCAAGAGAGGGCCACTGGTAAGACCCAGAAGCCTTGGCAGGAGGAACAGGCTCGAAAACCTCTGTCCCCCAACCCGAACGGGGCAGCCCCCGAAAACCGTCCGAGTCTTGGCCCCAACGAAACCCCACCTCGACCCCGAAACCTGCAGACGGTCCAGAGCCGGGAACAGGGAGGGAAAGGGGCGAACAGCACCTAACCAAAACGGGGCGGCCTCGGGGCATCCGAGTGGGAAACCAACCTAGCATGTTGCAGCAACCTAACCAAGCTTGCAACACGGATGCTGCATGTACTCTGAACAGTAATAACATCAGGAGAGTACTGGAGAATAAGCAGAGAATCTCTGGCAAGACTCCTGGTCAAGGTGTCAGTGACCCAACAGGCAGCATGACGGAGGTAAAAGTGGCTACTGTCACCTGGAGACAAGGGCACAGCAACCAACGCTCCCGTACAAGACGGGTTGGAACCCGAAACACACATTCAATGGTCACCCGAGCCCAGACAGGGGTTTCCAGGGCCCGTAGGCTGACTGCTACGGGAAGCCCGGGCAAGGTGTTGCTAACCGGTTGAGAAACCCAAACATAACAAGAGAGTAGAGGATAGCTCTGAAAACCCCTGCGACGTGTACAATCACGGGGGCCTAGCAGAGGGCCGCCGAACACTACCAGTGGAACTATAGCCACACTAGGCAGACCCTCACCAGGCATGCAAATAAAAACAAAAGAAAAACCTCACAAAAGTACACCGTCTCCAGAATCAACAGGAACCAGTCACCGCTTAGGTGGCAAGCTGTGCAACACCTTGCCGCCCTAACCAGCACAATACCAATCCTTACCCAGGGCCAAACAAGGGCCCCAAGCCCCAGATGGCCCCAAGGGCGAGGCAAATGCCGAGCAGCAAAAACCTCTACGGGAATGGTTCCCGAACGCCCCAGGGAAGATAACCCTGTTACGCAAGGGCAGTACTCACAGGACGCTTAGGGAAGTTAGCCACTAAGCGCATGCAGCCCCGGCACTGATGAGGTACTCCTGGCCACCGCACAACACAACACACGGCAGTGAACACCACACAAGGCAAACACCGCCTAGGAAACTGAGGCCAGAGAAGCGTCTATCCCAGTTGACATTAGCTTACGAACTGAAGCTTGGCAGCCGGCGCGGTAGGTCCGGGGCTCCCCCTCCCCCTCTCGGGGCGGGGAGGGCTGCGTGGACAATCGGCATGGCAGTAATTACCTAAGTGTAATTACCCAAGTGTAGTTACAGGATGAGAACTACACTCGTGGTGTCCCATCTTCCCAGCACTCTTTGTCATATAACGCTTTGAAACTACTGACGGTCTTGGCCTCCACCACCTTCTCACCTAACTTGTTTCAACCGTCTACCACTCTGTTTGCGAAAGTGAATTTTCTTATATTTCTTCAGCATCTGTGTTTAGCTAGTTTAAATCTATGACCTCTTGTTCTTAAAGTTCCAAGTCTCAGGAAATCTTCCCTATCGATTTCATCAATTCCTTTTACTATTTTGTATGTAGTGTATGTATCACCTCTTTTTCTTGTCTTCTAGTTTTGGCATATTTAATGCCTCTAACCTCTCCTCGTAGCTCTTGCCTTTCAGTTCTGGGAGCCACTTAGTAGCATGTCTTTGCACCTTTTCCAGTTTGTTGATGTGCTTCTTAAGATATGGGCACCACACAACCGCTGCATATTCTAGCATTGGCCTAACAAAAGTCGTAAACAATTTCTTTAGTATATCGCTATCCATGTATTTAACCCTTACACTGCTCAGGGGTCCTGGGGACATTTACACCCCTGTGCGCAAGAAAAAAAAAATCCAAAATTTTTTTCGTCTTCTAAACACGTTAATTTGTGTCCCCTGAGCACGGGAAAAATAGCAAAAAAATCGTAGGTCACATATTTTGGGCGCAATTGACCGAGGAAGTCTGGCAAAAAGTGGGCGTTGACAGAGCGGTTGCCAGGGCCGGTCAGCGTCACCCACGCTGACAGATGGGAGTTGCCACAAAGATATTATTACCCAATTGTTTCAATGTCTCCGATTGATTTTTTCTTAGTTTTTTTGCAGTAATATTATTCAATAGTGTGTATTGTAATATATTTATATAATAAAAGTGGTGAATAATCGCTATACTCAAACGTATGGTGTGCATATTAGTAATTCAATTATTATGTTCATAAAACAATAAACAAATAGTTTTGCTGCTATTACACTCTATACACAGGTTATATATAAGTATCTGCATATTTTGGTTACCATAACGAACCACTAAGTTGGTATTGAGAGTCGAAAAGCAACGAAGAGTTACCGCTACACACCAGCCAGCCACTCGCTGCCACTCCCTCAACACACGCACTAAACTTTCTCCCCCAACAATACCATTTGTGGTGTTATTACACTATATACAGACGTTATATATAAGTATGTATATATTTTGTTCACCACAACTGTACAGCTAAGCTGATATAGTTAGTTCAGGCACTAAGAGTCGTCGGTATGCACAGCTGGCGGCTGGCGGCTCCCTCACTCATTCAAGGTCACACACACACTAAACTTTCTCCCCCAACAGTACTGTTTGCTGCTATTACACTCTATACACAGGTTATATATAAGTATTTGCATATTTTGGTCACCATTACGAACCACTAAGTTGGTATTGAGAGTCGAAGAGCAACGAAGAGTTACCGCCACACACCAGCCAGCCACTCGCTGCCACTCCCTCAACACACGCACTAAACTTTCTCCCCCAACAATACCATTTGTGGTGTTATTACACTATATACAGACGTTATATATAAGTATGTATATATTTTGTTCACCACAACTGTACAGCTAAGCTGATATAGTTAGTTCAGGCACTAAGAGTCGTCGGTATACACAGCTGGCGGCTGGCGGCTCCCTCACTCATTCAAGGTCACACGCACTAAACTTTCTCCCCCAACAATACTGTTTTCAGTGTTATTACCCTATATACACATATTATATATAAATATCTACATGTTTTATGCACTGTAACTGTACACCTAAGCTTGTAGTGCGCCCAAAGAGCATAGTGGCCACCCTCTAAACAGCTTGACAAATCGTGCAGACGACGTCACCTCCGTCACCCAAATGGCTCCTCCCAGCATAATCCTTTTGCTGTTATTACACTAATACACACATTATATATAAGTATCTACATTTGTGTTCACCATAGAGAACCACTGAGCTGGTATGGTGAATGTAAACAATAACAGGTGGCCACACAGTCAGTAAACGATGCTGTCTCCTTTCAGTCTCTCAGCATCACTCCTCCCACAGCGCTAATTATTACAACAATCCTGCTATTATCACAACCCTGGTTATTTATATCACAGTCACGGGTCATCTGTAATATTGTCATCACTAAATAATAACAGTTATATATTTATTTTGACATTTTTCGGTGATGCTGTGGTCACAAGCTGAACAGCAATGCTGATCGCTCATGCTGCGTGCGCCAGCCTTGGTTGCTCCAACAGTACTGTGCCTCTCACACCTGAGAATATTGCCCACGATTTTTTTTTTAAATTGCGTCTGTTTACAAGAGCCCTGAGGAAGCTACTGTGAACCCCGTGTAGCCGCGGGCCATTTGAATCGGGAATGGCACCCTATGGCGTATATATACGCCATGCGCACCGTCAGACATGTTACTCAGGGCGTATATATACGCCATGCGCAGTTTAAGGGTTAAAAGCAATTATGAAGTTAGAAAGCGTGGCATAGGCTCCTCGCACAATATTCTTTATGTGGTCCTCAGGTGATAGTTTTCTATCTAGAACCACCCCTAGATCTCTTTCTTTATCAGAATTCTTTAAAGATTTCTCACATAATATATAGGTTGTGTGAGGTCTATATTCTCCTATTACGCAATCCATAACATGGCATTTATTAACATTAAACTCCATTTGCCAAGTGGTGCTCCATATACTTATTTTGTCCAGGTCATCTTGAAGGGTATGACAGTCATCTAAGTTTCTTATCCTTCCTATTATCTTAGCATCATCAGCAAATATGTTCATATAATTCTGTATACCAACTGGTAGATCATTTATGTAGACAATAAAAATCACTGGTGCAAGAACTGAACCCTGTGGTACTCCACTTGTGACATTTCTCCAGTCCGATACATTGCCTCTGATCACAGCCCTCATTTTTCTATCAGAAAAATTTTCATCCATGTTAGAAGCTTACCTGTCACCCCTCCAATATTTTCCAGTTTCCAGAACACCTCTTACGTGGAACTCTGTCGAAAGCCTTTTTTAGGTCCAGATAGATGCAGTCAACCCAACCATCTCTTTCCTGTAATATGTCTGTTGCTCGATCATAGAAACTGAGTAAATTCGATACACAGGATCTTCCAGATCGAAAACCATACTGTCTGATATTATAACATTTGTCTCCAGGTGTTCTACCCATTTAGTTTTAATTATTTTTTCCAATATTTGTATGTTATATTAGTGTTTCCAATATTTGTATATGTTATTATTAGTGGCAATAAAGTGTGATGTTTGCTTGTTTCCTTGTGATTGTTGGGAGTTTCTACCTCTCTGTTCAGTGTTTTGTTTTAGTTTTTACCATGTGGGGTTTGCTTTGTTATGCCTACCTTTCTGGGTGCCTAACCCCGGTCGATGGCAGATAAGGAAAACCCCAACCACAAAGGGGTTTTCCAGGGCCATTGCTCCCTGAAACCTTTCTGAAAGGGCCAGGTTCTGGCGCTGGTCCCTGGTAGGTCTGAACTCCTTAGCTAATGTCCCGGTCTAATATAACATACATTAGCCCGATAGGCTTCCATAACATACATTAGCCCGATAGGATGAAGAAGACTTTAGCTATCCATCAGAACAGCCTCTTGAATTTTCGGCCTGATGAAGTAGGCTGCGGCTAACAATAACCAAATACATTCATCACCTAAGGCAATACCATTTGATGGTGAGACAAACTTCATTTTATTTAATGCTAATCAAGTTACCCTAACTGACAGTAAATACTTCCCATATATTAAACCTTTTTCCCACAACCATTAATGTATTATTGTTCAGCCACTTCACAAATATACGATAAAATAGATTTACATACCTGTGCTTCCCTACGTGATTTTCTCTCTATTTCAAGTGTATCCCTTAATTTACTCCTCCTTTCTTCCATCTTGGCAAAGTATATGGACTGCTTCTCACGATCCTGGTCTTTAACAAAGCGGCGCCTTATAAGTTTGGAATGAGTTTTACTTGCTGAATCTGCAAACACAGAAGTAAAATATTATTTGTATCTAGTAATTTAATACGATGTTAATAATTATTCAGCTTGCTATACAATGACACTTGCAATAAGCAACTACAAAGTGCCCCCAAACACACACCCTTTTGATTGCCCCAGTTAATCACCAGACTGAGGTATTTACTGTAAATACACAAGGACTCGTTCAGCTACTGACACCTACACTGAAGAACTAGAAACAACAGGCTAGTATACAGAAATTAACTGAGTGATGGTATGAGTCTTGCCAATTCGTTCCTTAGTGACAAATAGCTATGTTAACATCCAGCTAATCATTAATTCTATGGCTCCTCTCCAAAATTATATATAACTAAACAAAAAATTAACCCCTCTCACCATCCCTTCAAAAAATAAGAAATTGGCTTACCTCCTAAAATGATCACACACACAACCTTAATACAAATCTAACCAGCTTCT
>WNGS01163164.1:0-23328 GCA_020271785.1 Procambarus virginalis | reverse complement strand
TCAGGCTTAAACACCAGCCAACTGAAGGGTGTGCGTATAGAATTAGCCTGCGTTCGTACAGTATGCACCCAGTGCCCTTACTTTTTTTTTGTCTGCGATTGACGTACAGTATTTATCGGCCGGTGGAAGAATAATTGTGGAATTGACCATTTTTTTACTACAGCTCTTTGGTTTATAAAACAAATGTCTCAGGGGCTTACTAATAGTGCCTTATTAATGCCAAAAACGAAAAATAATTTTGCAACAACTAGTAGCAGAAAATCAACCAGCACGAGAACAGCCGTACCCAACACGAGATGAGCCGTACCCAGCACGAGAACAGCCGTACCCAGCACGATAACAGCTGTACCAAGCACGAGAACAGCCGTACCCAGCAAGAGAACAGCCGTACCCAGCACGAGAACAGCATACCCAGCACGAGCACAGTTGTACCCAGCACTGGTACAACAGCCGTACCCAGCACAAGCACAGTTGTACCCAGCACTGGTACAACAGCAGCCAGCACCAGCTCAGAAGCGGCTGAACTCACAGCAGCAGCGAGCACCAGCAAGCTGATGCAAACATCTAAAACATCGTGTGCACATAAACAGTTAGAACAAGTGTTAAATTTAAGTGTGTACTCAGTGTAAAATTAAAGTTGCAGTAATTTTTGTGTACAATAGTTTTCATAAACTGTATTGTAGTACTCAACATACAGCAGAACTACTTTTAATCAACACAGTGCTAACGGCATAATGCACTGCAGTACGTATTTACTGTAGAGCATTCACAACTTCACAAAACTTCAAGATGGATATAACTTCAACAATAAGGTAAATTTATGAATTACAGTATTTCTTAGTAGAGAAGTATAATATAGGTAGAGTATGTAATATGATAATGCATTTTTATTGTGTACAAGAAAAAAAAAAAAGGACTGACACAAACGCCTCCTGAAGGTCACCTCTTGCAACGAATCCAACGCTCCAACGAACTGGGGTTGGTCCCATATAGTATGTTGAATCGAGGTTGTACTGTATATATATATATTATAAAATATACAAATATATATATAAATATATATACAAAGAATGGGGAGTGGTAGGAGAAGATAATATTAGTGTTCAGTGGATATATATACACCTCTTTTCCTTTACACAGTGCATTAAATTACTACATTCAGATTACAAAGTACTGTAAAGTTACTGCCAAGATGATAAGATGTGCTGCTTCTTAACTTACTGCATGTAGGCAGATATTTTGTCCATGTGAATAGCATGATTTTAAGGGCATAATATAACATGACTAACACCAAGATGAAAAGCCATGGCATAAAATACTTTTAAAGGACCTGATTGAGTAATAATGACTGATTATGCAGATAATTTTTTTTATATTTATGTAGTTTCTCCTGAGTGAAATCTCCTGTGTCACCAAAGCAGGTGGGTGCGGTGTGGGTGGATTGAGGTATAGGTGGGCAAATAGGCATTGGTGTGGGTGGGCAGGTGAGGGTTATTTTGTGTGTGTAGATGGTGGTTGATTTGGGAAGTGGACGGGTGGCCGTTGCTTTGGGTGGTGGCCGGGTGTGGTTGCTTAGGCTAGTGGATGGGTGGGTGTTGCTTTGGGTGGTGGATAGGTGACTGGTTTGAGTGGTGGGTGGGTGGTATTGTTTTGGGTGGTGGGTGGGTGAGGGTTATTCTGGGTGAGCAAGTGAGGGCTGTTCTGGGTAGGCAAGTGAGGGCTGTTCTGGGTAGGCAAGTGGTTGCTGGTATGAATAGGCGGGTGTGTAGTAGTGTTTGGATTATTGTGGGTTGGTGGGTGTTGTATATTGTGGGTGGAGAGGTGGGGAGATGTGGGTGGATGTTGTGCAAGAGTTGATGTTGTGTGACAGGATGTCATGAGTAAGTGGGTGGAATGAGATGTCTGTAGTTGGATGGGTGGTGTTTGTGGGTGTGTGCTATTTGAGTCAGCTGAGTGTGGGTATGTAGGGGAGTGTGGGTATGTAGGGGAGTGTGGGTATGTAGGAGACTGTGGATAAGCAGGGGAGTGAGGGTATGTAGGAGATTGAGGATATGTAGGGGAGTGTGGGTATACTGGCGAGTGTGGGTATGTAGGAGACTGTGTGTATCTGGGAGAGTGTGGGTATGTAGGAGAGTGTGTGTATGTAGGAGAGTGTGTGTATGTAGGAGAGTGTGTGTATGTAGGAGAGTGAGGGTATGTAGGAGAGTGTGGGTATGAAGGAGAGTGTGGGTGTGGGGGTGTGGGTACAGGATTAGGTGTTGATTTCTCTCCTAAGTGAGATTTCTTGTGTGTAACCAAGGCATGTTTTTGTGAAAAGTATTTTAAACAATCTGAACACTGATAGGGCATCTCACCTGAGTGAGTTCTCTTGTGTGACACCAAAGCATGTTTATGAGAAAAGTATTTTGAACATTCTGAACACTGATATGGTGTCTCTCCAGTGTGGGTTCTCTTGTGCGACACCAAACCATGCTTCTGTGAAAAGTACTTTAAACACTCTGAACACTGATATGGTTTCTCTCCTGTGTGAGTTCTCTTGTGTCTCACCAACGCATGGTTTTGTGAAAAGTATTTTAAGCATACCGAACATTGGTATGGTGTCTCTCCCGTATGAGTTCGCATGTGAGACACTAAAGCTGATTTATACGAAAAGTCTTTTAAACACTCTGGACACCGATAGGGTTTTTCTCCAGTGTGAGTTCTCTTGTGTGCCACCAAGCCATGTTTCTGCGAAAAATATTTTAAGCAGTCTGAACACTGATACGGTTTCTCTCCTGTATGAGTTCTCTTGTGTTTTATTAAATCACATTTTTGTGAAAATTCTTTTAAGCATTCTAAACACTGATGTGGTTTCTCTCCTGTGTGAGTTCTCATGTGAGATACTAGAGCAGATTTTTCTATGAAGTGTTTAAAAACATTCTGTGCACTGAAATGGTTTCTCTCCTGTGTGAATTCTTTTGTGTGTCATTAATACATGCTTTTGAGAAAAGTATTTTAAACACTCTGAACACTGATATGGTGTTTCTCCTGTGTGGATTCTCATATGTGATACTAAAGCAGACTATAAGCAAATTCTTTTGAGCACTCTGAACATTGATATGGTTTTTCCCCAGTGTGAGTTCTTTTGTGAGTTGCCAAACCATGTTTTTGGGAAAAGTATTTTAAACACTCTAAACACTGATAAGGTTTCTCTCCTGTGTGAGTTCTCTTGTGTTTAATCAAATCACATTTTTGTGCAAAGTTTTTTAAACACTCTGAACACTGATATGGTTGATTCCTGTGTGAGATCTCATGTGTGATGCAAGATTAGATTTATCAGAGAAATGTTTTGAACACTCTGAACATTCATAAGGTTTTTCTCCTGTGTTGAATTCTCTTGTGAGTCACCAATCTATGTTTTTGTGAAAAGTATTTTAAACATACTGAACACTGAAATGGTGTCTTTCCAGTGTGAGTTTTCATGTGTGATACTAGGGCAACTTTATCCAAGAATTCCTTTGAACACACTGAACATTGATACGGTTTTTCTCCGGTGTGAATTCGCTTATGTGCAACTAAACCATGTTTTTGTGAAAAGCACTTCAACACTCTGAACACTGATAAGGCTTTTCTCCTGTGTGAGTTCTCTTGTGTTTTACCAAATCGCATTTTTGTGAAAATTCTTTTAAACATTCTGAACACTGATATGGTTTATCTCCTGTGTGTGTTTTCATGTGTGATACTAGATCAGATTTATCTGAGAACTCTTTTAACACACTGAACAATTGTATGAATTTGCTTCTTTGTGAGAACCCATGTGTTTAATCAAACCAGATTTTTTTGATAAGTATTTTAAACACACTGAACATTGATACGGCTTTTCTCCTGTAAGAGTTCTCATACGCCACCAAGCTAAATTTTTTTTTAGCCTTTTCAATACTCCAAGCATAGATATGGTTTCTCGTACCAGAGTTCACAAAATAATTTTAGGTCTTTTAAACACTAAACACTTTTCTCTCAAATTAACACTGATCTGACTTTCAGGTACAACTTTGGTTTGCCTTCCTTCAGTTAACACATAATTTTTGCCAGGTAGTTGTTACTGTCTTTTTTGTACAAACAATTTTTACCCTATATAATCTTAAGAATTTGCTCAAAATGCTTACTTCATTAAACATAATTATTACAAGCCCTTAAACAGTGACTGATATGAATAGCCTTGTGTATTCTAAATTCTTCTCTTGCATAAAGTTCCACAAGACAACAGAAAACACATTCATGAGACGAGACTCTCGAACAAATTTCTTCAGATTGAACTTTCATGTATTTCTACATGAAGAAAATAGTTTTTAATGACAAATCTTTGAGACATTAAACATTGATATGAATTTACGTTACTGTACACTAGCATTTAATATTAAAAATTCAGGAAACGAAAAAACAAATCTGAGATTGTTATTTCCAAAAAATGTTTACTTTCTGCTTGATGTCTTTACAAGTCTGTTTACTTTCTGCTTGATGTCTTTACAACAGTCTGTTTACTTTCTGCTTGATGTCTTTACAAGTCTGTTTACTTTCTGCTTGATGTCTTTACAACAGTCTGTTTACTTTCTGCTTTATGTTTTTACAACAGTCTATTTACTTTCTGCTTCATGTTTTTACAACAATTAAGAATACTGAACAATGATGCATTTCTTCTTATTTTTAAATGCTCTTAATTGTTCTGGAATAAAAGTGTTTGTTAAATTTTACCATGTGCACTGAAGCTTGTACTTCTGTTAAATTATAAACATGTTCATGACAATAATATATACAATATTTTGTTTTAGAGTTACTACATGCACGTTCAAATAATATTTGACAATATCAAGTTAAACTTCATATAAGAGATGTAGGAATTATAAATTCCAAAGATTTTTTGGGAAGTGATTACTTAAATGCACTTTTTAATGTTAACTTGTGTAGTCAAACCAATTCATGCAATTAACAAAGTTAATTTTGTTAATAGATGAGAGCATTCAATCAAATCTCAAAATAAAAAAATGTCAGATGTACACTGTAAAATAATATTTAAATATAAAATATTTGATTAGGAAAATATTACCAATAAGTACAATTAATGTACCATGGAGCAATAAGATGACGTAGAAATCAGAGGCGGGGGAAATATGATGGAGCAAAATGGCCTACCAAGAATTCTTTTACAACACCATATACAGTATTAGATTATGAGAAAACCTATGTATGATACAGCACACATTCAGTTGTTTACTATGTTAATGCTTCAGTACAATGGCCACAAAATTAATGCATTCCAAAAAGCCTTAACCAATAATTAACATCTAGAATACTTAATATCTCTGAATAGTTCATACTACCTTTGAATTTTAGTTCACAAATTAAGTTCACTTGCTGTTGATACATGAAATTATTCAGATGGCATACACAATACTTTAATGAGCAAAACTGAATATACTGGCTGCTGATGAGGTATGTGTTGTAGCCGGATGTTGAAGATTAAATATCTCTGACACTGCTTTATGACAATGCTCACACTCTAAATACCATATTTCCACCACTTACGTGACATCTATGGCACTTGTGTTGACAGTGCAGTACTGAATTATGGTAGTTCCTCTGGTGTACAGATGAGCTGCATTATCTATGGCACCGGTGTACTGTAGTATGGTAGTTCCTTTGGTGGACAGACGAGCTGCAAGATCTCTGGCACCGGTGTACTACAGTACTGTAGTATGGTAGTTCCTCTGGTGTACAGATGAGCTGCAAGATCTATGGCACCAGTGTACTGTAGTATGGTAGTTCCTCTGGTGTACAGATGAGCTGCAGATCTATGGCACCGGTGTACTGTAGTATGGTAGTTCCTCTGGTGTACAGATGAGCTGCATTATCTATGGCACCGGTGTACTGTAGTATGGTAGTTCCTCTGGTGTACAGATGAGCTGCAAGATCTATGGCACCGGTGTACTACAGTACTGTAGTATGGTAGTTCCTCTGGTGTACAGACAAGCTGCAAGATCTATGGCACCGGTGTACTACAGTACTGTAGTATGGTAGTTCCTCTGGTGTACAGATGAGCTGCAAGATCTATGGCACCGGTGTACTACAGTACTGTAGTATGGTAGTTCCTCTGGTGTACAGACAAGCTGCAAGATCTATGGCACCGGTGTACTACAGTCTGTAGTATGGTAGTTCCTCTGGTGTACAGATGAGCTGCAAGATCTATGGCACCAGTGTACCGCAGTAATGTACTATGGTAGTTCCATTGGTGTACAGATGAGCTGCAAGAGGAAAGAGAGATTAACAACACTTATGCTTCAGACATACAGTTTTTACATTTTAAGGACATAAGGAATGAGTTCTGTAATACATTTAAGTAATATTAAGGGCACTAGGAATGTCATCTTCAATACATGCAAGTCATCTTAGGGGTAATATGTGCATATGTTATTATCCCTGGCCTCCCTGAGTTACGAACAACAAACTTTCAAACACACCTTAGGAACCACCTGCCAATGTAAATTTCTGGCAGGGTTCCTATGGAGATGCCCTGTTGCTAACAACCTGGAGATCCCCACCCAATTTGATTGCATGAGGCCTTTGCAAGTTATTGTAACCCTCTCAGGAACCACAGACCAGAGGTACAAGTAGCTGAGGATATGAGATCATCCAGAGTGAGAAAATGCCACCAAAAAGGTAGAGTTAGGCAATACAAACAACAGCAAGTTAAACTACACAAAAAATTATCTGCCCAGTCATGAAATGGTTCACCAGCTAGAAATGCTGTGCACCACCAGCATTAACCACTTAACTGCGCCAACCGAGTTTTCTCGGTCGGCGGGAAACTGCGCCAACCGAGAAAACTCGTTTTGATTTTTCGTAACCAATTCTAAATGTGTACGAGGTTGGTTGTGTACGAAATGGACTCTTAGGACCTCCAGTTAGAGGCAGCCATCTTGGAAAAAAATCCCAGAATGCCCTAGGGCTGCTGGCTGGGTTAGTACTGAATGAGCAACCATGGGTGGCGCACGCGCCTCTGGCTCCCAAACACCTGTCCGACGCGGTGTTGAAAGATAATGCTCTGTCGGTGAAATTCAAACCTTATTGTTTGAAGAACATAAGGGTCATAATATTGGGAACCCAGGCGCAATAAGGACCAAACACAAAGGTCGGATGCAAGTGATACAGCACCTATGAGGACGATATAGCGAGCGTATCCAGTTGTAGCTCTGAGCGTCACCCTTGCAATCCTATGCTATTTATTTAGATGATACTTAGATGAATCGTTTTCTGCGTTCAGTGATGATGCATCTGATACAAATAGCATAGATGAACAGTGTTAGCGGCTTCCATGGTGGTGTTTTCCATAGATATTTTCAAGAATACCTGAATCTCTTCCCAACTGACGGACACTCTTGAGGCTAGCTGAATCTCTTCCTGACTGACGGACACTCTTGAGGTAAGCTGAATCTCTTCCTGTGTGGGACCATACAAAGCGATCTTTTCAAGACTACCTTACAAATTGATCTTTTCCTATAATCTTTTCAATACTACCTTATGCTTTACAAGCTTGGTTACATACAACCTACAAGTTCTAAAGCCAAGGGTGTACGTGAGTGCGTTATTTGCAAGCACACAGAATGAAGAAACAGGAAGCGAAAATTTATCTGTACCTGGTGCACTGAGAGCGATGTCGCTGTGTACCATGGGCTACTTCGTTGATTATTACTCACTTCCGAAGTACTGAGTGTGTAATACAGTGTGTTACTGTGTAAATAGTGTGTGAAACTGTACATATTGTAATTTTAGTGATTTTTTAACAGGTAATATTGCGACAATAAACATTTATTGTGGACACATTACTGACACATGTATCACAGTTCCATGGAACATTATGAACGTTCTACTGTATACATATTGTAAAGGACACAAATATGCATCATATACGATAAAAAACAAATAAAACCGCATTGGAAATACATAAAACAAATAATTGAAAATATATTTGTGGCAACACCCGGTGCTTGAATGGCCCGCGCGACCGTGTCTGGGCGAGTCACGCACGGGCGACCAGGCCCTGATGACGTCACAGCGCATCTTGTCCACGTCCCTACAGCCAAAGTAAGTGGAATTTGGTACTTATTTTTACATAGACATGTTCAGGGAAGGGAATTTATCATTTTACGAAGAAAAAAGAATTTTTTGGGAACACTTCATTTCATGCGCACCGGGGGAATTTCTCAATAAACTCCGCGCAGCACGGTGGTTAATGCTCATGTTCTTCAAGTTATTCAGATACATGGTATCTCATCTTACAAATTTAATCCGTTCCCAGAGACGATTCATAACCTGAAAATTTGTAAACTGAAGCGAATTTTCCATAAAAAATAATGTAAATTGAATAAATCCGTTTCACACCTGCTTGATGGGGTTCTGGGAGTTCTTCTACTCCCAAGCCCGGTCCGAGGCCAGGCACGACTTGTGAGTGTTTGGTCCACCAGGCTGTTGCTTGGAGCGGCCCACATACCCACCACAGCCCGGCTGATCCGGAACTTCTTTTAGAAAACAGTCTAGTTTTCTCTTGAAGATGTCCACGGTTATTCCGGCAATATTTCTTATAATAGCTGGAGGATGTTGAACAACAGCAGACCTCTGATGTTTATACAGTGTTCTCTGATTGTGCCTATGGCACCTCTGCTCTTCACTGGTTCTATCCTGCATTTTCTTCCATATCATTCACTCCAGTACGTTGTTATTTTACTGTGTAGATTTGGGACCTGGACCTCCAGTATTTTCCATGTGTATAGTATTTGGTATCTCTCTCGTCTCCTTTCTAGTGAGTACATTGGGAGAGCTCTGAGACGATCCCCATAATTCAGGTGCTTTTATCGCGTCTATGCGTGCCGTATATGTTCTCTGTATTCTCTCTATTTCAGCAATCTCTCCTGCTCTGAAGGGGAAGTGAGTACTGAGCAGTACTCAAGACGGGACAACACAAATGACTTGAAGAGTACAACCATTGTGATGGGATCCCTGGATTTGAAAGTTCTCGTAATCCATCCTATCACTTTTCTGGCTGAAGGCAATATTTGCTTGGCTATGCTCCCTAAACGTTAGATCGTCGAACATCATTATTCCCAAATCCTTGACATGCTGTTTTCCTACTATGGGCAGATTCAATTGTGTTTTGTACCCTGTATTATGTTTCAGATCCTCATTTTTGCCGTACCTGAGTACCTGAAATTTATTACTGTTAAACATCATGTTATTTTTTGCTGCCCAATTGAAAACTTTGTTGATATCTGCTTATAATCTTTCAATGTCTTCAGCAGTTGTAAGTTTCATGCTGATTTTTTTTCATCTGCAAAGGATGACACGAAGTTGTGACGTGTATTTTTGTCTATATCTGATATGAGAATAAGGAACAGTAGTGATGCAAGGACTGTTCCTTGAGGTACAGAGCTTTTAACATCGCTTGGACTCGATTTTATATGATTGACTGTTACTCTTTGTGTTTTGTTCGACAGGAAATTGAGTATACAGCGTCCTACTTTACCAGTTATTCCCATTGACCTCATTTTGTGTGCTATCACTCCATGGTCACATTTGTCGAATGCCTTTGCAAAGTCTGTGTATACAATATCTGCATTTTGCTTTTCTTCTAGAGCTTCTGTGATTTTATCACAGTGGTTGAGTAACTGTGACAAGACAGGATCTGCCCGCTCTAAATTCATGTTGTCCAGGATTGTGTAGCTCATTATTTTCCATAAAACTAGAAATTTGATTCCTAATCACTCTTTCAAATACTTTTATTATGTGTGATGTTAGTGCAACTGGTCTATAATTTTTTGCCAAGGCTTTACTAACCCCCCTTGTGCAGAGGAGCGATATCTGCAGATCTAAGTGCAGCTGGTATCTCCCCTGTATCCAGGCTCTTTCTCCATATAACGCTGAGTGCTCGCGCTACGGGTACTTTACATTTCTTTATGAATATTGAATTCCATGAGTCAGGTCCAGGAGCTGAGTGCAGAGCATATTGTCAATTTCTCTTTCAAAGTCTCCGAGTTCATGTTAATATCCGTTATATTATCTGCAGCTTGAATGTCATTCATAAATGAAAGCTTGAATGTCATTCATAAAGAAGCTGTCTGGGTCATCAACTTTCATGTTGTTTATTGGTGTGCTAAACATAGCCTCATACTGGCTTCTTAGAATTTCACTAATCTCTTTGTTGTCCTCTGTGTACGTACCTTCATTTGTAATTAACGGTCCAATACTGGTCGAGGTTTTTGATTCTGATTTGCATATGTAAAAAAAATATTTTGATTTTTTTTTGTATAGCTTCTGTTCCAATTCCATTTCCTAGACTCATATAATCGCTTCAACGTTTGTAGCCTCATACGCTTCTTAGAATTTCACTAATCTCTTGTTGTCCTCTGTGTACGTAGTCATGTAATTAACGGTCCAATACTGGTCGAGGTTTTTTGATTCTGATTTTGCATATGTAAAAAAAATATTTTTGATTTTTTTTTTTTGTATAGCTTTCTGTTCCAATTCCATTTCTCAGACTCATATAATCGCTTCAACGTTTGTTCTATTTCTTCGCTCTCCCTGTTTAGGTTTATTTTCCTTTCTTATGATAGTTGTGTCTGCCTAAGCATTTCCGTTATTTTTTCCTTCTCCTGTACAGTCGTCTGCGTTCTCTTTCTAGAGTGGTCCTGTTACGAACCTGACTCCATCGTCGGAGCATGGAGCAGTACGTCAATGCCATCTGTGAGTCTGCTCCCTAAACCCCCACTAAATGGACGACGCCATCTGATGGTGGCAGTATGATACCTGCAAGATGACGCTAGATTCCTGCCCTGGTCAGCCCGAAGAGTCGCTGTTGCTGACCTCTGGTGAGGTGGCGCCTAGAAAATCAGCTCCATCTCTTGTGGGAGGAGTTGTATGTTAATGTCAGAGTCCGTAAGTGGTATTTCCTTGTGTCCCCAGTACTGGCCAGTTTACTGATGATGTGTCTGTATCCACAGAGGCGACGTAGGGCTGCAGTGGTACGGAGACAAGCAGTCTACCCAGGGCAGCCTATTATCTCTCTACTCCATTTTGCTTTACGTGAGCAGCCGCCGATGAGGAACTGAGTTGTATCTGCTGTCTGCCTGTGAAGTGGCAGTGACAGAATTCGGCGTATCCCGGGACTGGCTAGAGGAAGAGACGACTGACAGTGAGGTGCTACGGAGGTGTGTAACTAGCTAGTTGCAAGAAGCTCCTGCCAGGGGTTCGCTACCTTTGTATTTGTTCGTGTAGAGGCCCAGCAGCGCGTCGCTGATGTTCTCTGCCAGCACCAGGCTGGAGAGTGATTGTGGACGTTCGCAAGGAGCACTTAGTGAGACTAGATAGGCTGGCCCATGGCTAGGGTAGACTCGTTGGTGTTTCCCAGTACTGGTTGAGGACGGTGCTGTGTAATGAGGACACACGGAAGTTGACAAGGCTGCATTGCATGAGCATCGAGGAGCGCTTAATGTCCTATGAGAGCGGCATATGTGTATATATCAGTGTAGTAATACTTCATTTATGATTCTATTTAAGGTGATGAGAAAGTGATATGTGAATATATTGATAACTGATGAAGTGTCGTATTCCTTCCAACTCTCCCCTTGTGTTTTACTTGCATTACCATAGTACTTTGGTTCCTCCAGCAAAGAACCCGGTTGCGACCCATCGTGGCCGTAACAGGTCCTCTTTCTGACCCTCCTCACAGGCACGTGCTTCAAGCAGACCTTGTATGCTTCAGCTGTCAATTCAGCTATTCCCTGTGTGAGAGTTTTGTTGCTTAAGACCAACTTCCATTGAATGGTTGCAAGGTCTACATTTATTTTTTCCCCAGTCGATCTTATTGTTGAAATTGAATCGATTGAATACTCCTTCTCGCTTGTTGGGTCTTTTAGACCTACTACTGTTATTTATGCTAGTTTGCACTTCAATGAGCTTATGGTCTGAGTATGTAGTATCTGAGATTGTAATGTCTCTGATTAGTTCATCATTGTTTGTGAATAACAAGTCTAGTGTGTTTTCATTCCTAGTTGGTTCTGTAATCTGTTGATTGAGCGAAAATTTGTCACAGACTCTCAAAAGTTCTCTGACCTGTGGTTGGTTATTTCCCGGGTCATTCCCTGCTATGATATTTGTGTTTGCCATTCTCCATCTTAGACTCAATAAATTGAAATCTCCAAGGAAGATAATATCTGGAGCTGGGTTTGCTAGATTATCAAGGATGTTCTCCATTTTGTGCATCTGCTCTATGAATTCCTCAACCGTTGTATCTGGCGGTTTATATATTAGACTAATAATTAGGTTTAGTTTTTCTACCTTAATTAAACACCCCAAAAAATATTAACTTTAAAAGTAAATTTTATACCAAATTCACCCAAATATTTAGTACTAATGTATATACACGTTTATTGCTTACCTTTATTGATAACTCTTACTGGCGGTGAGGGGGAGGGGGAAGAGCAGAGGTGTTACTGTTTGGAAGTGGAGTCCCCTTCCATTATAACATCAGGCACTGATGACTTCTCTGGGGTACACTCTCTAGCATGTTTTGCCTGCTTACCACTAGGACCTGCTTGTAGCTCACTGCTTGCTTGTCTCACTAAAAATCTATTCATAGAGGATTGTTTTCCTACATTGTAACACTTGTCTGTAGTCAGGCATTGGTGTCAGTAAAAAGGTTAAGGCAAGGCCTACTACAGCTTGCTCTGGGCGAGTCATTTTAACAAAAGTTTGCATTTCTTCCCACAGTCTACATCACTTCCTAATTGTTTAGGAAGGGACATTCTGTACTGTCTCCTCCCCTGAAGACATTTTCTCAGTGCTTGTGTTCTTTGTTTCGTGATTGTTGATACACCTTTTGCCACTTTAGCACTCATAATGTCATTTTCCTTAGCAATTACAGTGCATATCGTTGACATAGATTTGTTGTACTGCCTAACTAGTTCAACAACCTGTGTACTATTTTCATGTTTACGAATGATCTCTTGTTTTCCTCCATGGTCATCCTCACATGTGTTTTCTTGAATTGTACCTTACCACTGGCTATCTTGGGACGCATGGCGAGATATATAATCATAACTTTTATGTTCAAATACCCAAAAAACACTGAAATTCTTTACAAAGAATTCAAGCACGATTGTCACTAAGCGGGAGACACCTGTAAACTGAGGCGCGGTCGCCGTGCCACCATGCTCTAGGTCGGCCATGCGCATATCAGCAAACTACTTTAGCTGAGGCAAAGTTTATAACCCGATTCAGATTTTACGAAGAAATTGGACTCGTAATGCGAAAGTTCGTAGAGAGGGGCATTCGTAAGCCAAGGTGTCACTGTATAAGCAATTATACTGTTTTTGTCGGTTTCATTCATTTACTCCTCATCTTCAGATTATAGTTTGCCAAGTCATTTATTCAGAAATGATGAATATGACCCCTTGGTTGGTTGCGAAGTTTTTGGCTGGGTGATGCAGTAGGCCAATACTGTAGTTGGTGGGTTGGCTGCCTAGAAGCGTGTGAGAGGTGGTATTGTTTACAATGGTTCTGGGACAGAATATATATTCTCCAGTTTATCCCAATATCAGTAATATTTTAGTCATATTTGGGAGAGTAACAGTCTGGATGGTGGGTGGGCAACATGGTGGGTGGGCAACATGGTGGGTGGGCAGCATGGTGGGTGGGCAGCATGGTGGGTGTGCAGCATGGCAGGCAGGCAGAGTGGGACGGGTTAGATGGCACAAAGGTAAGTGAGCTGGATGAATGGACTGCTGGCTGGTGGGGAGGCAAGTAGGTAGGTGGGTGGGCCAGGCAGGAAGGATGGGTGGGCAGGAAAATGGGCGAGCAGGCTAGCTGGCTGGAAGACAAGCTGAATGGATGGGTTGCTGGCTGGCTGGTATCATGTTGTGGGGTGATGATAAAAAATAAAACATAAAAACTGGCAGACACCAATATGTCTGAATACACCAACATAAATGGAGCGAGATCAAAGATACTGGAGTTAAGTGATGCAATACAGCTGCAGAAGCCAGACCATACCAGCTTAGTTGTACAGTTATGGTGAATAAACAAGTAGATACTTATATGTATGATGTGTGTATACCTGCTTGATACCTGCT
This sequence comes from Procambarus virginalis, assembly GCA_020271785.1. NCBI lineage: Eukaryota > Metazoa > Arthropoda > Malacostraca > Decapoda > Cambaridae > Procambarus > Procambarus virginalis. The sequence continues at coordinate 9,172 of WNGS01163164.1, read as the reverse complement.
TCATGGGGTTCTGGGAGTTCTTCTACTGCCCGGCCCGAGGCCAGGCTCGACTTGTGAGAGCTTGGTCCACCAGGCTGTTGCTTGGAGCGGCCCGCAGGCCCACATACCCACCACAGCCCGGCTGGTCCGGAACTTCTCTTAGAAAACAGTCCAGTTTTCTCTTGAAGATGTCCACGGTTGTTCCGGCAATATTTCTTTTTTCGAAGAAAGAACAGTGGTACCTTCGTTTACAATCCTAATCCGTTCCCAGAGATGCATTGTGCACCAAAATTTATACACCAAAACAAATTTTCCCATCAGAAATAATGTAAATTTAATTAATCTGTTCCACACCCCCAAAAATATTAACTTAAAAATACATTTTATATCGCATACCAGTCATTGTGGACTACAATACAGTACTGTATGTATATCTTACCTTTAACCACTGCACTGCTCGGCATTAAAATACAACACACCTGTGGTGCGCTGAAAATAAATTCTTTCTAAAAAATTCATTTCTCTTCTAATATTGTTAAAATGCAATCTCTCTGATCACGGGAAACTAAAAAAAATATTGTATGTGACATACTTTAGCTGAGATGTAGCTGGGAAGTTGAACATATTATGGGCGCTGAGCGATGGAGCGATGGAGCGATCAAGGTCACTAGGCCCCGCAACCCCGTAGGGAGGCAGTTGCCGCAAATATAATGTTTTACAATTATTTTGATGTTTCTCATTCGCTTCTTCTCCGGTTTTATGCTGTAATATTATTCAAAAATGTGTAATTTGTGGAGTTTATGTAATTCAATTTGTGAAACATCGCTATGCTCAAATTATGGGGCTCATATATTTGACATGTATTTTATATTCTACGATCAGTGTTTTTGCTGTTATTGCACTATTTACACATATTGTATATACCTATCTACATATGTGTTCACCATAATGAACCACTAAGTTGGTATGGTATGCCCAAAAAACAAGCGTGGGCTGCCACATCCAGCCAGCCCTCCCTCACTCCTTCAACACCTAACTCGCCAACATTACTCTTCCCACAATACTATTTGTGGTATTATTACACTATATATATACACACACATTATATATATATATATATTATATTATATATATATATATATATATATATATATACTGTCTCCACTCGTTTATCCGGACTATATGGGAAGGACCCCCAGCCGGATAGTCACGTGTTCCAGATAATGGTAGTTTTTCACCTCCGAGTCCAAAAGAGACCATTTCCAACTATTTTTATACTACAAATAACATAATTTGAATTGCCTTGCCACATATAATTATTAATTATTTACCTAGAAACATCAACTTACCTTCTTGTTGTTCGTCTTCTTGATTGATGCCACACATCTTGAAGTTAAGAATTCTTGACAATTTATTTAACCTATACTAACACAACACTAAAATTAACACTTAAAATTACTGTACAGTTTATTAACCCTTCAATTGCGCATCGCATCATATGATGCTTTGCCCGACTTGCAGTAAATTGCGCATCGCATCATATGATGCGCGGGCATACCGAGCACGATTTGAAAGGCCCGCGGGGTAGAGGGGGTCCCCATACGCTGCCCAGGGGCTATAGTAAACAGCCGCCATTTTGAAAAAAAATCCAGCTCACGCTACCATCGTTTGGGAGGCCTCAGTTACCCAGCAGCCACCATGTCGAGCGCACGGCCGAACGCTTCCCGGGCACGCCCCACGCAATCGCTCACCCAAGAGCAAATAACCAGTGAATTATTTTCCGATGGTGAGGAAAGTGACTTTGATGACTCTGATATTGATAAAGACTACACACAATTGACCGATGTTGATAGCATGGACAGTGAATATGAGATACAGCCGCCTCCCATGGCGAGGCCTATACACTCGCCCTTGCCGCCTCGGCCAGCGTCTACCCCAATTCTCCCTCGGCCACACAGTTCCTGTGATTATTTAGAGTCTGAGGATATTTTTGGTGACGAGTCAGAGGAAGGTGACTCTTTTTCTGGTTTTAGTGAAGAATCAGAACATAGTGTTACTGAGCCTGGTGCCAGTACCAGTGGTGTTACTGGGCGAGATTTTGTCGCGTCAGCAGCGTCTCGGCCAGCCAAGCGCCACAGCATGGAACAACATGTGGCACCAAGAGCCTCATGTTCACGTGCCTCTACCTCACGTGCACGTGCCTCTACCTCACGTGCAGGTAGCGGCCGTACTGTACGTAGATGGGCTTTAGCTCCTGGTCCACGGGGTGCATCGCTTCCTCGCCGTAGTGCCTCTGCTGCGTCCCCTTTTGCATCCCCTGCGTCTCGCAGGACACCAGGTGTACTAGTGTGGAGTGATGGTGCTGGTTTTATTCCCCGAATTCCTGCCTTTGACGATAAAGACGTTGGGATTACAGATCTTTTCCCTGATAATGGTGATGATATGAGTGAATGTGATTATTTTACCGCATTCTATGATGAGCCACTCATGGAATATATTGTACACCAAACGAACCTTCATGCGTCTCATCTCATTAGAAAAGAGATAACAGAATTTTCACGCTTGCAACGTTGGAAAAACACCAATATAGGTGAAATGTATGTGTTTCTTGCAATATGTATGTTGATGAAACACTGTGTCAAACACGCTCTCACAGATTACTGGAGCAAAGATCTGACTATTCCAACACCTTTCTTCGGGAAATATATGTCCAGAGACAGATTTCAGATACTCCTCAGGTGTGTGCATTTTGCAACTAATGAGGACCGGACTGAGGACGATAGACTTTGGTGAGTGAGGCACTATATGAATGAGGTGATTGGAAAATTCAGAGATTTTTACGTACCAGCACAGAAGCTGGTGATTGACGAATCCCTTATACTATTCAAAGGACGTGTTTCATTCAAACAGTATATTCCCTCAAAACGAAACAGATTTGGCTTGAAATTCTTTGTACTGTGTGACTGTGAAACAGGATACGTGTTACACATGATTCTGTATTCAGCTAGCGATGTAGACATTCCCGGTAACGACGAACATGGATTCTCTGGTAGTGTGGTGAAGTCACTGATGGCACCATGGATGAACAAGAGCCACATCCTATACACAGATAATTACTATACAAGTCCATTGCTAGCTAAGTTCTTGATTGAAAATAGAACCGGGTTGGTTGGCACAGTAAAGCCACAAAGAAGGGAAATGCCAGTGTTTGAAGGTGGACTTGCAGTTGGTGAGTGCCAGGTACGGAAATGTGATGAAATTCTCTCAGTACGGTGGAAAGACAAGAGAGAAGTGAACCTGCTGACAACCGTTCATGATGGTACAATGTTGAACAGTGGCAAGGTGCACCGTGTAACGAGAGAACCAGTATATAAGCCAGATTGTGTTCTTGACTACAATATCAACATACGTTTGATTGATAAGGCTAACATGATGATTGGCACTATCGAGTGTGTGCGGAAAACATTGAGGTGGACGAAAAAAGTGTTTTTCCATCTTGTTGACATGAGCATGTTGAACTGCTATAATTTGTACATGGTGAAAACTGGACGTAAACCTATTTTCCGTTCATTTGCTTTTACACTTGCAACACAATTATTAGCAAAGTTTGGTCAAGAAGTCCCTGCCATACGAAGACCAATCATGAACCCAGTGTTGCAGCATGATGCAACACCCAGGCTCGCTCACGTAGATGCCTTTCAGCAGCACAAACTAAAAAATTTGCCAGCAGGTGGAAAGCGTGCAATAGGCCAACGTGCATGCGTAGTATGTAAAACAACAAAACGAAGAGAGCAAAAACGTAAAATGGTGCAAACATGGTGTGAAGGGTGTGGAGTTGCATTGTGTGCTGTCGATTGCTTCAACGACTACCACACACTCCAAGACTTCTAAATGTGCAATAATAGTGCAAAAACCTGTACATAGTGTGTGTTAGTGTGTACATATAAAATAATGAACATTGTGATTACTGTACATAATATAATGCCATAATGGAAAACGTTTGTGTGCGCATGTGTATACTCGATGTGTGCAACATATGATACCTGGTTGATACCTGGTTGATGGGGTTCTGGGAGTTCTTCTACTCCCCAAGCCCGGCCCGAGGCCAGGCTTGACTTGTGAGAGTTTGGTCCACTAGGCTGTTGCTTGGAGCGGCCCGCAGGCCCACATACCCACCACAGCCCGGCTGGTCCGGAACTCCTTGGAGGAATAAATCTAGTTTCCTCTTGAAGATGTCCACGGTTGTTCCGGCAATATTTCTTATGCTCGCTGGGAGGATGTTGAACAACCGCGGACCTCTGATGTTTATACAGTGTTCTCTGATTGTGCCTATGGCACCCCTGCTCTTCACTGGTTCTATTCTGCATTTTCTTCCATATCGTTCACTCCAGTACGTTGTTATTTTACTGTGTAGATTTGGGACCTGGCCCTCCAGTATCTTCCAGGTGTATATTATTTGATATCTCTCTCGTCTTCTTTCTAGTGAGTACATTTGGAGAGCTTTGAGACGATCCCAATAATTTAGGTGCTTTATCGCGTCTATACGTGCTGTATATGTTCTCTGTATTCCCTCTATTTCAGCAATCTCTCCTGCTCTGAAGGGGGAAGTGAGTACCGAACAGTACTCAAGACGGGACAGCACAAGTGACTTGAAGAGTACAACCATTGTGATGGGATCCCTGGATTTGAAAGTTCTCGTAATCCATCCTATCATTTTTCTGGCTGTCGCAATATTTGCTTGGTTATGCTCCCTAAACGTTAGGTCGTCAGACATCATTATTCCCAAATCCTTTACATGCTGTTTTCCTACTATGGGCACATTTGATTGTGTTTTGTACCCTGTATTATGTTTAAGGTCCTCATTTTTACCGTACCTGAGTACCTGGAATTTATCACTGTTAAACATCATATTATTTTCTGATGCCCAGTCGAAAACTTTATTAATATCAGCTTGAAGTTTTTCAATGTCTTCAGCCGAGGTAATTTTCATACTGATTTTTGTGTCGTCTGCAAAGGATGATACGAAGCTGTGACTTGTATTTTTGTCTATATCTGATATGAGAATAAGGAAAAGCAGCGGTGCAAGGACTGTACCCTGAGGTACAGAGCTTTTAACTGCACTTGGACTAGATTTTATATGGTTGACCGTTACTCGCTGAGTCCTGTTTGACAGAAAACTGAGTATCCAGCGTCCTACTTTACCGGTTATTCCCATTGACTTCATTTTGTGTGCTATCACGCCATGGTCACATTTATCGAAAGCCTTTGCGAAGTCCGTGTATATCACATCAGCATTCTGTTTTTCTTCTAATGCCTCAGTGACTTTATCGTAGTGCTCAAGTAGCTGTGAGAGGCACGATCTTCCCGCTCGAAATCCATGTTGGCCTGGGTTGTGAAGGTCATTGGTCTCCATGAAATTGGTGACCTGACTCCTAATCACTCTCTCAAATACTTTTATTATGTGCGATGTTAGTGCAACTGGTCTATAATTCTTTGCCAATGCTTTGCTCCCTCCCTTGTGTAGAGGGGCTATGTCTGCTACTTTAAGTGCATCTGGTATCTCCCCCGTGTCCAAGCTCTTCCTCCACACTATACTGAGTGCCTGTGCTACCGGCACTTTGCATTTCTTTATAAATATTGAATTCCATGAGTCTGGACCTGGGGCCGAGTGCATGGGCATGTTTTCAATTTCTCTTTCAAAATTTAGTGCGCTCGTGTTGATATCAGTTATATTTACAGGGGTTTGGATATCCCGCATAAAGAAATTGTCTGGATCTTCTACTTTCATGTTGTTTATTGGAGTGCTAAACATGTCCTCATACTGCTTTTTTAGGATTTCACTAATTTCTTTGTCATCCTCCGTGTATGAACCTTCACTTGTACGAATAGGTCCAATACTGGCAGTAGTTTTTGCTTTTGATTTCGCATATGTGAAGAAGTATTTGGATTTTTCTTTATTTCCTGAATTGCTTTCTGTTCTAACTGCCTTTCTTCAGTTTCATATGAGTGTTTCAATTTCCGCTCGATTTCTTCAATCTCCCTATTTAAATTATTCCTTCTTTGACGGGAAATTCGTGTCTGCATAAGCAGTTCCGTTATTCTTTTCCTGCGTTTATAGTGTCGTCTGCGTTCTCTTTCTACGTTGGATCTCTTTCTGGCTTTCCTCAAAGGAACATGTTTCAGACAGACTTGATACACTTCCGAAGTCAGTTTTTCTATTCCTTCTGTAGGACTTTTATTACTTAAGTTTCCCATGGAATGTTTTTAAGTTCCCTGTTTATTATCTCCCAGTCTTGACAATATATTGTCAAGACCCAGTCTCCATATATTGACAATAACTGTCAGGTGACGTTATGTGCAACATAATTAGTGACTAATGTTGCAAAAAATACATGCGTAAACACTGTAAATAATGACGCGAAAATAAATTCGTGGCAACTGTGGCTGCTTGAAGACCGCGCGCGACGCCTCCGGGACGCACAGTGCATGAGCGAACATGCAAACTGTGACGTCATCATCCATATTCTCGTCTCAATTACATCGCCGGTAAGTACAATTGAATTTTTTTTTTATTTTTCCCGTGATCAGGGAACACGACTTAACAGGTTAGGAAGAAAAAATAATTTTTTTTTTTTTTTTGCGCCTGTGGGTGTCAATCAGTATACAGTACAACCTCGATTCAGCATACTATATGGGACCAACCCCAGTTCGTTGGAGCGTTGGATTCGTTGCAAGAGGTGACCTTCAGGAGGCGTTTGTGTCAGTGTCTTTTTTTTTTTCTTGTACACAATAAAAATGCATTATCATATTACATACTGTACCTATATATTACTTCTCTACTAAAAAATACTGTAATTCATAAATTTACCTTATTGTTGAAGTTATGTCCATCTTGAAGTTTCGTGAAGTTGTGAATGCTCTACAGTAAATACGTACTGCAGTGCATTATGCCGTTAGCACTGTGTTGATTAAAAGTAGTTCTGCTGTATGTTGAGTACTACAATACAGTTTATGAAAACTATTGTACACAAAAATTACTGCAACTTTAATTTTAACACTGAGTACACACTTAAATTTAACACTTGTTCTAACTGTTCATGCTGCACACGATGTTTTAGATGTTTGCATCAGCTTTGCTGGTGCTCGCTGCTGCTGTAAGTTCAGCTGCTTCTGAGCTGGTGCTGGATGCTGTTGTACCAGTGCTGGGTACAACTGTGCTTGTCCTGGGTACGGCTGTTGTACCAGTGCTGGGTACAACTGGCTCGTGCTGGGTACGGCTGTTCTCGTGCTGGGTACGGCTGTTCTCGTGCTGGGTACGGCTGTTCTCGTGCTGGGTACGGCTGTTCTCGTGCTGGGTTCGGCTGTTCTCGTGCTTGGTACGGCTGTTTCTCTTGCTGGGTACGGCTGTTCTCTGCTGGGTACGGCTGTCTGTGTGCTGGGTACGGCTGTTCTCGTGCTGGGTACGGCTGTTCTCGTGTGGTACGGCTGTTCTCGTGCTGGGTACGGGTGTCTCATGTTGGGTACGCTGTTCTCGTGCTGGTTGATTTTCTGCTACTAGTTCTTGCAAAATATTGCTTCGTTTTTGGCATTAATAAGGCACTATTAGTAAGCCCCTGAGACATTTTGTTTTATAACCAAAGAGCTGTAGTAAAAAAAATGGTCAATTCCACAATTATTCTTCCACCGGCGGATAAATACTGTACGTCAATCGCAGACAAAGCTAAGGGCACTGGGTGCATACTGTACGAACGCAGACTAAGTCTATACGCACACCCTTCAGTTGGCTGGTGTTTAAGCCTGATCCAGTAACATAAATTTCTCTTAAATATTCGATTTACATCAAATTATATATTTTTGTGTTATGTATTTAGTTTAGCAACATTATTACGATAATAAGAGCTATAAAAAATACTTATTTTGAAACTGATTTATTTATTTCATTATTTCGAAGCCATAGGTCACTGAACTGTGGCGACGAAATCGAACAAAACACCGCTTGGTGTTATGTTGGATTTCCAGTAACATATATTTCTCTCAAATATTCAATTTACATCAAATTATATATTTTTGGGTTACATATTAGTTTAGCAACATTATTACGGTAATAAGAGCTATAAAAAATACTTACTTTGGAACTAATTTATTAATTTTATTATTTCGAAGCCGTAGATCACTGAACTGTGGCGACGAAATTGAACACAACACAACAACATGGTGTATGGACAGGGATTAGACCCGTCCACTCGTGCTGGAGTTGTGCTGCCAATAACGTGAACAATTTCTCAAATAGGAGATATCTACCTTATTACAGTATATTTTTGGTCTTATTTAGTTTAGTTTAATTAGGATAATAAAGAGTTATTAAAACACCAGTTTTAGAAATGATTTATTAATGTGAAACGTTCAAAGCCATGGGTCACTAAACTATTACAACACAGACGAAAGTGAGTGAAACCTCACTGTAAAGTGAAGTTTACTGTACAGTATTCCCTTATCTGTCCACCCTCACTCGTCTTGTTTCATCACAGAAAATGTATAAGAAGATTTCAACATATTAGCTAGCTATTCACGCTTCAGCCTTTAAATTAATTTACAAAGATACGTGTGCCACAAATCGGTGAACGAAAATCATTGAAACTCAGTCGTTCACTTCTGTGGACCACTCTGGCTGGTGTTTGGTTAATATGCGTCACTTCTTGTGGACCATTCTGGCTGGTGTTTGGTTCATATGATTCACTTGTTGTGTGGTCCACTTGTGTGATCCAACTTGTCTTATGAAGGAATTATTAATTGTAATCTGTGATAGAATGAGACAGTTTTCCACCACTCTGTGAACTCTGTCCCAACATCGTAAGCTTGTGGACCACTTGTGGTCCACTTGTGTGGTCCACTTGTGTGATCCATTTGTGTGATCTACCTTGTCATATGAAGGAATTATTAATTGTAATCTGTGATGGATGGTAAAGTTTTCTACCACTGTGAACTCTGTCCCAACATCGTAAGCTTGTAGACCACTTGTGGACCACATGTGCGGTCCACTTGTGTGGTCTACTTGTGTGATCGAACTTGTCATATGAAGGAATTAATAATTGTAATCTGTGATAGAATGTGAAACTTTTCCACCAGTCTGTGAACTCTGTCTCGACGTCGTAAGCAAATCCAAACATCCCCCGCTTCGTCGAACCGGGTGAGT
>WNGS01163163.1:12037-27801 GCA_020271785.1 Procambarus virginalis | reverse complement strand
TCGAGAATATGTTTAATATCCTCATGGCAATCTTCGAGGTCCCGAACACCAGTTGCAACATGGTGTGGGAGGAGAACAGTGCCAACACTGGCATTTAACCGAGCGTTTTTGGAGACCGAACAGGGGGTCTCTCCAATGCAGGACAAAGCGGCTAAGCGAGTAGCTGCATCCTGAGGAGCAGCGACGACACGTGTACCGCAACTGGTTGAGTTAAAAGTAACAGAGGCATCTACTGAATCAACAAGGTGTTTATGGAGGGAGAAATCGTCAGGAGTAGAATCCAGATGGTAGAGATCAAAGTATTTAGCCCACGTAGCGGGACCAAACAAGGCGTTGTAAGTAGTATTACGGGAAGGGATCGTGCGAGTGTGGCCGTGGCGGGAACGGCGTTGAGAACTCCCAGAGAGAGAGGGGGTAAAAGGCGCAGTAGTCACAATGAGAGACGAAGCCATACCAAGGACGAGGTGGTCACCACTGGGGGCTGGGGACTCGACCCTACTGCAGAGGAAGGAGGGGAGCTGAGGGGAGTAGTCAGGAGGTTGGGGCCCAATGCAGCAGGGCTACAGGGCCTGGTCTTCCAACACAGTCTGACTTGGGGGCTTGTCGCCCACCCCACTAGCCTGAGAAAGTACAAGGGAAACATTATCAGCCATGAAAACGAGGGAAATTTTCATTCACAAATGTGCCCCCCACATCCACCATGGAGCCACAATTAGAGGCAGGACACCCAACAAGAAGCTATCGCCAATCTTGCCGGGGCCCCCCAGCGGTGCGTCATGAGTATACGCCCCACAAACGCCACCTTAACACTTTCGCCCGGCGATGACTCAGCATTGAGTCCTAAGCGCGGCAACAGTAGCATTTTATTCGGGAAGGTTTTGCTGTGGTTTTGCACATTATATGCATATACTCTTGTAGGGAATTTCATTGTGAATACATTGATACCAAAATTAAAGTCCCAGGACCAGAATTGAGGTAACAAAGTTGAAAACAGAATACCCATTTTATTGGCACTCACTGGGATTATGCTCCGTCACTTTCTCTGTTTGCTGTGGGTGCTACACCGGGCTTTTGGACTTTATATTTGCATACTCCTGTAGGGAATTCTATTGCAAAGACAATGATACCAAAATGAAAGACTTAAGACAGAATTGAGATGTCCAAAGTGAAGAGTGTACACATTTTATTGCTCTGGCTCGCTCCCGGGTAACACGCTCTCACTTTCTCCTCAGGCTTTTGGCCTTTATACACATTTAGTCCTGTAGAGAATTCTATTGCGAACACATTGATACCAAATTGAAAAACCTAGGACGAGAATTGAGATGACAAAGTTGAAAAGATTATTCACTTTTCATAGCGAGAAGCGCCTTGGGGTGGCGCAGTGCTCTCTTTCTTGTAACCGCGGCCCGTTTTCATCATGTTGGCAGGTGGAGATCACTGCTGTTTTTTTTATATTATATGCACATAGGCCTGTTGGGAATTGTATTGCGAACACATTGATACCAAAATGAAAGACCTAGGACGAGAATTGAGTTGACAAAACTGAAAAGAGAGTAAACATTTTATCACTTTTGTGTGCTCCCGGGTAACTTTCTCTCACTTTCTCTGTTAGTTGCGGATGGTAAGCCGGGCTTTTGGAGTTTATATGCATTTAGTCCTGTAGAGAATTCTATTGCGAACATATTGATACCAAATTGAATATCTTAGGACGAGAATTGAGCTGACAAAGTTGAAAAGCTTATACACTTTTCAGAATTTACCGCACTCTCCCTCGCGCTCCCGCGGAACGCTCAAGCCCTCCAGGGGAAGTGGGGAGGCCCCGCGCACGGTGCGCGAAAGTGTTAAGAACCGTGAGTCCGTCGAGAGCGGGTTCAGTGACAAAAGGAGGATTGACAATAAAAGAGTCCCCTCGCTCGAGACGTTGGGTACTACAGTTCTACGGGTGCAAGAGTATACCTCCTCAAACACCCGGGCGTCAAAACAAAAGAAGGTCAAAAGAATAATCAAAACAGGCAAAAGGTAGGCAGGAAATGACAATTTGATAGGAGAAGAGGGGGAGAAAAATGAAACACGAGGTTAAAGGAAAAGGGGTCTGGCAAAATTGGTAAAGGCAGCAGCAGGAGCATAAGGATGCAAAAGGACAGAGGACTGACCCATGGAGCATCACACTCCGACAGCTGCCCACCAAGCCCCCTCACGGCGGCAACGGGCCAGAGAGTGAGGGGGTTATCACTGTTAAACATCATGTTATTTTCTGTTGCCCAGTCAAAAACTTTATTAATATCAGCTTGAAGTTTTTCAATGTCTTCAGCTGAGGTAATTTTCATGCTGATTTTTGTGTCATCTGCAAAGGATGATACAAAGCTGTAACTTGTATTTTTGTTTATATCTGATATGAGAATAAGGAAAAGCAGCAGTGCAAGGACTGTACCCTGAGGTACAGAGCTTTTAACTGTGCTTAGACTCGATTTTATATGGTTGATTGTTACTCGCTGAGTCCTGTTTGACAGAAAACTGAGTATCCAGTGTCCTACTTTACCGGTTATTCCCACTGACTTCATTTTGTGTGCTATCACTCCATGGTCACATTTGTTGAAAGCCTTTGCAAAGTCGATGTATATCACATCAGCATTCTGTTTTTCTTCTAACGCCTCAGTGACTTGTCATAGTAATCATATTGTCATAGTAATGGGCCAATGGGCCCTATTCAGTTATCTTTATTCTCATGTTCTAAGGTAGCAGCCAGTCCTCCTGCTGACCTAGGCACCATAATAGCAGCTAGTCCCCATTGAGCTAGGCAATAATATAGTGATGACCAGGGACATAGTTGTTAATCTGTGGAAAACTATTGCTCATTCTGTTTTCCTCATTTCCATTCCTCAATTTTCAACATTGAAATTAAAATCAATAAATCCATAAGTTATGATTTAAACCATAATAGGAAATGAGTCACAATATCACTATATACTGTATGTGAATCTTTTATTTATAAATACAAATTCATCAAACTAGTGATTATATAGCTATGTAATATTAAGATAATAATAATAATAATTAATATATTAGTAAAACAAGAAACAAACCTCAGCTAAGTATTTCCTGTAGAACTGATATATGATACAGGAATTATTTCATGACTTTAGTACACACACACACACACAAGCATTAAGGTTGAGGAGAAAGTATTAATTACTTATATTCTAAATATCATGTCTAGCCTGTATTCAAGGCATCTTTAACTTAATAATAACAAGTCAGCATGAAGTTACAATGCTAGAACAATAGGAAATGCAGATACATTAAGCTGTACATATAATGTCCACCATGTCATGTTGCTCATCGTGGTATGTTTAGTGTGGTGGCAGACTAATAAAGAAAGAGTTCACAGCTCATGAAAGCTCACTTAGAAGCTCACAGAATGTGCTTGCTCCACGGCCAAATAGTTGGGTTAAACACACAAGATATAAAGAAACTAAGTTACAAAGTAATATTTAGTGCAGACAGCTAATTAACAAAATAATTTTTTTCCCTGTATAACATAAAGCTTTTTATAGATAGAACATGACTACAATGGCATTGCCCCTTCAGGATATCGGCTGTGAGAGCTTACCTCCCACAACAATACATCAGCTGTGAGAGAGCTTACCTCCCACAACAATACATCAGCTGTTATCTCGAGATGATTTCGGGGCTTTTTAGTGTCCCCGCGGCCCGGTCCTCGACCAGACCTCCACCCCCAGGAAGCAGCCCGTGACAGCTGACTAACACCCAGGTACCTATTTTACTGCTAGGTAACAGGGGCATAGGGGTGAAAGAAACTCTGCCCATTGTTTCTCGCCGGCGCCTGGGATCGAACCCAGGACCACAGGATCACAAGTCCAGCGTGCTGTCCGCTCGGCCGACCGGCCCACAGCTCTCACCGGCTGTAAGAGAGCTTACCTCCCACAACAATACATCAGCTGTGAGAGAGCTTACCTCCCACAACAATACATCAGCTGTGAGAGCTTACCTCCCACAACACTACATCAGGACATCAGCTGTGAGAGAGCTTACCTCCCACAACACTACATCAGGACATCAGCTGTGAGAGAGCTTACCTCCCACAACAATACATCAGCTGTGAGAGAGCTTACCTCCCACAACAATACATCAGCTGTGAGAGAGCTTACCTCCCACAACACTACATCAGGACATCAGCTGTGAGAGCTTACCTCCCACAACAATACACCAGCTGTGAGAGAGCTTACCTCCCACAACACTACATCAGGACATCAGCTGTGAGAGAGCTTACCTCCCACAACAATACATCAGCTGTGAGAGAGCTTACCTCCCACAACACTACATCAGGACATCAGCTGTGAGAGCTTACCTCCCACAACAATACATCAGGACATCAGCTGTGAGAGCTTACCTCCCACAACAATACATCAGCTGTGAGAGAGCTTACCTCCCACAACACTACATCAGGACATCAGCTGTGAGAGCTTACCTCCCACAACAATACATCAGCTGTGAGAGAGCTTACCTCCCACAACAATACATCAGCTGTGAGAGAGCTTACCTCCCACAACACTACATCAGGACATCAGCTGTGAGAGCTTACCTCCCACAATAATACATCAGCTGTGAGAGAGCTTACCTCCCACAACACTACATCAGGACATCAGCTGTGAGAGCTTACCTCCCACAACACTACATCAGGACATCAGCTGTGAGAGCTTACCTCCCACAATAATACATCAGCTGTGAGAGAGCTTACCTCCCACAATAATACATCAGCTGTGAGAGAGCTTACCTCCCACAATAATACATCAGCTGTGAGAGAGCTTACCTCCCACAACACAACAACATTAGGTCTGGATTAGTATCAAGTATTGTAAACAAAACACTGAGATTATAATGCTGAAATGGCCACTGCATTTAACAGCACCTTAAAGCATGACTGATATTTCTATGCTGAAAAGCCACAAAATTATTCTTTTTCTCTGAAAACGGAATCTATTTTAATGTAAGCTAATCTTCTAAAAAAAATTATTTGCCACTATACTGTATAAGTTTTATTAGTTTGCTAGTGAAAGGCAAGGATTGAAATGAAGCAACAAACTAAATTCACAATCAGAAATTGCTAATTTGGGGTTTATTTTGGCAACAAACATTTGCCAGGTTCCTGAAGTGAATGAGTGTCCTGAGTCAACTGTGGATGCTGGAAGTTTTTTCTTAAATTTTGTATTAGGTTACTTCAAGTTCTCTGCTTGATATCATCAGAGTGCAAACCATATACAAACTATAGCTATTTTTAACACAGCAGTTTGCACTGTCTAATTTTCTAATAGCAGGCACTTTGTTCTTAACATTGTGTATGGTATTTTCCAAGCCTAATTATCCAACCGGAACTTAAATTATCAAGGGAATAAAAATATAGCATTGAATATATCACCTTCAGCTGCATGAGCAGGCCGGAGGTGAAACAACGCACGAGACAGCTTACTACTGGTAACACTTACTACTGGTAGAGCACCAAGTATCTTCCGAAGCTAAGTGATGGATAAGGGAGATGCACCACAACCACATTCTGGCACTCTTCATGAGGCAAGGAGAGTTCAGGGATCAGAAACCAACACCAAAAATGAGGAAAAAACACAGCGTTGAATGTAATGAAACGACATTTTCTGGGCAAGTCCCGGAGGCTCCCCGGAGTGGATATGTATAACTTTCTGGCATCAGTCAATGCATGGAGTTCTTGCCTACCGGGGACCAAGAGCCAGAACCTGGCCCCCTCTAGAGAGGCACAAGAAGCAATGGCCTATAGAGACTCTCCTTTATTATTGGGAGCATTCTATGTCTGCCATCGACCAGGATAGACACCCAGAAAGGTAGGCGCTCCAAAACAAACCCCTATTCTGGTAAAACAATTGCAACCGAAGACCGAACAGGTGGACAGAACTCCCCAAATGAAAACTAGCAACGAGCATGACGTCATCACGTTGCCGCGCCGCTGTCTGTGCAACCCCCCCCCCTCCCCGGGAGAGGGAAGGGGCAGCCCCAGACCTAACCGCTGGCAACCCACCCCACAGTTCTTAGGCTGGATATCAAAAATGCTAAAAACAATTACCGGAGGGAGGGAAATCGGGGAACCTCTGGGACTCGCCCAGAAAATGCCGTTTCATTACATTCAACGCTAGTTTTCTGGGGGAAGCCTCGTCGGCTCTCCGGAGCTAACTACCCAAAGATGAGGAAAAACAGGGACCTACCCAGGAGGCAATCCATCCTCACTCCTCAACGCGAAGTCGAGACAAATGGCTACAACCGCCGATCCAATGCAACGCAGGCCTGCCTAGGCCCAGGAGCATTCAACAGGTAGCAAGAGGCCAGGACCCAGTTCGAACTTCAAAAACCCCAGGCCCGAATGTTCACCCACGACATGTTGCTAAAGACGGCAAACTTACAAACGTCGTGGGTTCGGGGGATAGACCACAGGCTGGTTAGATTTAATAACCCTGCAGACAACCAGAGAGACCCGAGCCTGAGAACACGGAAGAAGGGAAACCAGGTCCACCCAGAGCACATCTCTGGCAATCGAAGCCGTGGCGTGTAAATAACGGCAGAGAGTCGCAACCGGACACAACACATGATGCACCCCCGGCCTGACCAACCAAGCATCAACAACCAAATGACCCCTCCGGAAGGCAGCCGTCTCATTCTTCGCCAGAAAAGAGGGAGAAGGCTGCAAGCAAACAAAACGACCACCGGGACCGAAGGAGCAGAAACTCCTGTGCCGGAGGAGAGCATGAAGCTCCCCAACCCGACCCCCAGAGGCCAATGCCAAAGGGAAAAGCACCTTAGAAAAACAATCCCGAACGGAAGGGGGCATAACAAACCAAGGAGAAGAGAGAAACGAGAGCACGCGGTCCAAGGACCAGGACGGCTCAGGCGGCGCATGAGCAGGCCAGACGTGAAACAACGCATGAGACAGCTTGCGAAATGGGGCAGAAGTAACATCAACACTGAAAGCTGAAGTGGCTCTGCCAATGCTGTACGATACGAAGCGACAGTATTAGGCATAAGATGACGGTCCTGAAAAACCAAGAAAGAAAGGACAGAGCAACCCTATCAGAGACTGAAGAATACCTATGCAATGATAGGAAAAACCGGAAGGACCACCAGGAAACTTTATATTGCCGCTGAGACGAAACACGCAGGTGGGAGATCAACAACGAAGCCACTTGCGCACTATACAAGTGATGATAAACCCGAGTCAAAAACACCAGACGTGAAGACTCGAGGAGAAGACCGAACCAGCCTTGTACCGGGCTGGACCGATCTGCTGAAGGAGGCGGAGCTGCGGGAAGACCCTCGGGTTCAGACATTGAGTAAGCAGCACCTAAAACCAAGGCTGGGCCGGCCACCATGGAGCCAGAAGGACAACCTGACCCTGGGAAGTCTCCAAGCGAGCCAGGACCTGGAGCAACAGCTGAACCGGGGGGAAAGAGGTAGAGGTAATGCCACCTCGCCCAGTCCTGCCTGAAGGCGTCGACCCCAACAGCCTCGCAGTCCGGGAAGGGCACCATGTATACTGGGAAACGCCTCGACCACGCCGACGCGAAGAGATCCACGTCCGGAGTCCCGAACGTCTGGCACAGCCAACTGAAGGAGTCGGCATCGACCATCCATTCCATGGAAAGAGGAAGAAAACGAAACAGGCCGTCCGCCAGGACGATGGACACTCCCTGGACATGAACCGCCAGGAGAGCCAAACCCCGAGAACTCAGCAGACGAGTCATCTGAAGCTACCAGCCCCAAAAAGCTAAGGACCGCATCGAACCCCCACGATTCAGACAATGAACCACCGGGAAGCAGTCCGAAAGGAGCCGAATTGTCGATTCGCGAGCGACTCGAACCCTCCGGAGCGACATCCACACCACTGTGAACTCCTGGACCGTGCTGTGAGCCTGACGGAAGAACGGACTTCACCGTCCCCGGCCGGCCTGGTGAGCACTGCTCACAAAACCCCAGCCAAGAGACGATGCGTTCGTGTACACATCGAGCGAGGGCTCGGGTAGGCGCCAAGGCACTGAACCCCGAAAAACTCGAAGAGGAAGCCGGCGATGCAGCAACTGACACAAAGCCCCCGGAGGCCGAACCCAACGATCGCGAGAGAGGCGGAAGGGCCGTCCCCGAAGGAACCAGAACAGCCGATGAAGCCACACCCAGCCCGACGGGTAGACCATCATGGCAACGTTCAGGCTACTGCACAAATTCTCGAGCAACCACCACGTGACCCGGGAACCCCTCAGAAACAGGCAAAGGCGGGACCGCAGGCGAAACAAAGCCGCCAGAGGCAGAGACAAGGAAGTGGTGCGAGCGTCCCAAAGCAGACCCCAGCCAAGACCGAACCTGAGAGGGAACCAGATGGGACTTCCTCCAGTTCACCAAGAACCTGAACCCGGTGAGCTAGGAAAGAACCGAATCTCTGGCGAGCTGACATGCGAACCGGCTGGGAGCCCAAACCAGCCAGTTGTCGAGGAAGGCCAGAACTCGAATACCTAACAGACGCAGGTGGGCTATCACGACCCGAGTAAGGCGCATAAAAACGCGAGGCGCCAGATTCAACCCGAAGGGAAGACAATGAAAGCGGTAACCTTGATGCCCCACAACAAAACCGAGCCAGTCCCTGAATCCCGGATGAACCGGGATGTGCCAATACGCGTCCTTGAGGTCCAGGGACACCATCCAAGCGCCCGGCTCGAAAAGAAGACGGACCTGGGACAAAGTGGTCATCCTGAAGAAGGGGCAAGAAATCCACAGGGTCAGACGGGACAAGTCCAGAATGAACCGGAGGTCTGCGTGACTGGAAACAGGTGGAAAACCCACCTGTGGGACGCCGTCTTTTCGACCACGCCCAAGCGAATCCACTCCGAGATGACCCGACAGAGCACAGGGAAAGAGGCCTGCCCCACCAGCCCCGAACCACCTGAGGGAGGAGGAGCCACCCAACTCCATCACAGGCCGCATGAAATGATCCGAAAAGCCCACGAATCATGAGACCAGGCGTGAGCAAACCGGGTGAACAGCCCCCCCATCGCCCTGTCAATGGGACGAACCGCGAAAGGGCCGACGCGCCTTGCGAGAACCCAAGTGGCGAACAGGACGATCCCTGCGCCGACCAGTACAGCCTGAACCGAAGGCTGCGCCAGCCCCGAATCTGGCACCAAAGGCCTACCCCGACAAAAAGAACCCCAAGTCCTGGCACGACCTTTCCGGGAAGGCCCCCCGCAAGCCCCCAGGAGCAACAGCTCAGACATAGACCGATAACTAACCGAGGCCGTCTGCAGGTACTGCAGCACAGCAGATTCAACAAACAGCAACGTACAAAAGGGCAAAGACAAACGAAGAGCCAAGGCCCAAGGGATTCCAAGGAAGAGGCCAGCACCGCCTGATGACACGCGAGGCGAGAAGCATAGAACCACGAAACAGCATCACGCTGGATGGGCGGGAAGAGCTTCAACAAAGCAGACGATGCCCGCACTGCAGTGGGCAGCTCACCGGACCCGGCAGTGGCCCCAAGCGCCCCCACATCCAACTCAAGCCAATCCGAAGAGAGCTCATGGAGGGAAAAGAAACGCAGGGCCGAAGCAAGCAGGCCACGAGTCCGTAAATCCTCCGCAACCAAGGCAGCCAAAAGGGAAGAAATCTGCACGTGAAGCTGCATGACACCAACATCCCGCGAAAGGGCAGGAGCGAACAAACAAGCATTAAGATGCTCGAAGTTGCCCCCCAGGAAAACCTGGAAAGTCATAGAAGTCTCTCGCCACTCAAGCGCGCAGGACCGACAGAACGTGTGCCAAGCCTCCAACAAAAAGAGAGAACAGTCTGCCAACCAGGACGACTCCGGAACTTCATAACGAAACCAGTACGAACCAGAAGATCCGTACACGAAGGAACGCAGATAAAACACAAAAGCATAATCCAGGTTGCGCAGGAAGGAAGCTGCCAAGGCTTTCTGCACCTCCGAAGATGAAACACGGAAAGCCGGAAACCCCCGGAAAGGCTGAACCGAAGAACCTGCGGAATCACGGAACCGAACCCGGGGAGGGGTGGACACCAATTCCTATTTGTGCGTGGAGGGAGCGAAAAAGAACCCCTCTCCTTGTAACACCAAGCCCCGCTCAGAGGGTAGAAAAACTCAGGCGGGGTCCAACGGGGCCTAAGGCCCCCCAAACCAATCCCTCCCCAACCCCGGGAACCTCACCCTGAGGACCCAGGGCCAAGCCGTCCTCCTGACCCCCCACCTTTAAAGAAAAGGCGGGAGCAGCCAAAAAACCCAGGAACAAAGGGGGTCCACTGGCCAGACTCAGAAGCTCTGGCAGAAGGACCAGGCTCAAATGCCTCCACCGCAGCCCCAGAAGGGGACACCCCCCCAAGTCTCCAAACAAACTAAACCCTGTGTTACGACCCTGGGTTCTTTAGATGGATACCAGAGGTCAAATTTGAGCTTAATAAACTACCTTATAGTATTAGACGCATCGCGAACTGCATTTGTTTGTATCTTCCCTGCCAGACGTAAGACTATTCTTGTTTCTCAAAGAGCATTCAGACTCTTGAACTTGTTGTGGATTAAGTAACATTGTTATAAGATTAACTATCCTTAGAACGAATAAAGTAACAATACGAGGCATAGGGGAAGATGTTTTAATGTGTATAGCTGTACGATCAATTAGGCTCTTCCCGGCACCACACGAATGCGGGAGGCTGATCTGCCTGAGGCGGTCTTCTCTCAGCTGGCGTCGTGTGGACCGGAACCTCCTACCCTTCCTCTTCGTTTCTTTAATTCTGTGTCCTACTCTAGATAAGTATATACTGTGCTCATTATTGACCAGACCACACACTAGAAGGTGAAGAGGCGACGACGTTTCGGTCCGTCCTGGACCATTCTCAAGTCGATTGTGATGAGGGAGTAGAGACGGGCAATAAATAGGCAAGAGAAGGAGCAAAGTAAGGTGTAGTAAAGGGGATAGTAATAAGAGCTGCAGAAGGCCTATTGGCCCATTCGAGGCAGCTCTTATTATAACACCGAAAGAGAAGGAGATAGGAATAAGAAGAGGATAGCAGGGAGCGTAGGAGAAGAGATAAAGAAAAGGAAAAAGAAAGTAAATAGGAGGGGTAGGCTTAAGTTAGGTCACGTTTGTTAGAAAGATTAGAGCATTTGAGTATATACTGTGAAAGGGAAGAGTCCACAGCAACAAAGCCAGGACTCAAGTTCATGTTGGGTACATGTGTATTAGAGCCGATTCCACAAGACGGCGTCTGTGTAGAGTAGAGGCAGGAAAGATTATTTTGGAGGAAGACCAATCAATGGGATGATTAGAATCCCTCACATGGCAGAAGAGAGCATTGTTAGTGTCTGCAGACTTAACACTTCTCTTGTGTTCTTACAAGAGCATCTTACATCATCTTACAAGATCTTACAAGCATCTTGCGCATCTTACAAGAGGGTTGCAGGCGCAACCCTCTTGACCAAATGGTCCAGGACGGACCGAAACGTCGTCGTCTCTTCACCTTCTAGTGTGTGGTCTGGTCAACATACTTTAGCCACGTTATTGTGACTCATCGCCTGATTATCTGGCATACCCATGTTCTATGTGTAGAGTAGTATACTTGGGGGTAGTAGGTGTTTTTAAGTGTTATCTTACTAGTTATTCTAAAGGGGTCCCATTGGAACCACGTGGTCCCCCTACCCTAAGCTGACTCTAACTTCAAGTGATTCAACAGTAGAGCTTTACCCTAGCTTGTATTCAGTGTAAACCCTTGTATCCTGCTTATGTGGACCAAGGCTTTTAACGTAAGATAGTGTGGTAAAGTTATTATAATTATTGTTATTGGTGTGAATGTATATGGGGAATTGTTAAGGGTTAATAAATAAGTAAGCTAGAACAGAGTATCCTTCTTCCTGTGTGGGAGTGCAACGATCTACCTCTAGTCTAACAGGGTCTAGTAACAAGTTATTTTTACTGTGGATAATTTACTTTGGGGGCGGGCCTTTTAGTTCTCCCATATGTGATACCTCTGTATTCTAACTACCCTTACCCTTAATAGTACCAGTTCCCCCATAGCAAGCCCACCATTATTATATCACACTGCCTCAAACTCCAAAACCCCAAGACATTTTCGAGCCAGAAGCAAGGGGAGGGAAGGGGGGAAGGCACTGAATGAATGACAGAAGAGGAAGGACTAGGAGGGACGGACGGAACCAGAGCCGAAGCGACTCCCACCCCCCAAGTCGGGGTCCCTATAACTAAAACGGGGCAGTCTCGGGCATCCGGAGCAGCAACTAACCTAGCTGTGTTGCAGCAACCTAAATCTAGCATGCAATGCCTCAGCTGCCCACACCCTCATATCAGGCCCAGTAGCCTGGGTGAACTGGCGTACGTACAGACAACACATGTCGCACGACTCCAAGTCAAAACAATCACCGACCCAACAGGTAGCATGGAGGAGGCAAACCTGTGAGTGTCCCCAGAGACAAGGGAACAAAGCAACCTTAAAACTCGCAAGAAGTGAGGGGGAACTCAGGGTCACATCCATCGGACCACATAGCCCCCATGGGGTTTCCCAGGGCCCTTAGCCTTGGATACATGCTAGGGGAAGCCCAGGCAGGGTACTGCGAACTACCAAAACACAAATCTACCAACAAAACTTCAATAGCTGAACCCCCCGGACGTGTACACTCATGGGGGCCAAGGCTGGGTGGAACCCAACACAAGGTAGATGGATACAATAACCCCAAGAACAGAGAAGGGGGACATAAGGGCAGACCCCCCCCCCCACNATCCATATCTCAACTATGGTATTTGTGCTTGGGGTTCTACTACCCAAATCATTTACGTCCTCGAATTACTCAACACAAAGCTGCTATTAGGACAATATCCAACTCTGGCCCCAGACATCACTCGGTACCCCTACTCAAATCTCTGAATATGTTAGATATTAAGTCACTGCACATTCTTTCATGTGTATCATACATATATAAAACGCTGAACTGTAATGCCAATCCTGAACTCAAAAGCTTCATTGAAGGTTGTAACAGAACCCATGAGCACCACACCAGAAATAAATACAGTTTTGATATTCCAAGAGTACGACTTAATCAAACTAGAAATGCTCTACAAATCAAGGGACCTCGAATGTGGATTGACCTTCCCAATTATGTTAAAGACTGTACCTCTCCCAACCAGTTTAAGATAAAAACTAAGTACTACCTAATTAACTCAATGTAACCTACCTCACCCCCAAAATGTCACCCTATGTCTTCTATTTTAAACAATGCTGTTTTCTTGACCAAATTGTATTTTTGCTTTTTTTCTGCCATGTTTCCTCCTCCCCCCCCTTTTTTCATTCTTTTCTTATTTTTTCTCAACACAATTTATACTTTAATCTCAATTAGTATTAAGTTTTAGTCTTAGTGTTTTTCCTGCCCGAAACGCTTTGCGTAATACTGGCTTTAGGCATTGTATGTACTAGCTCTATCTATAAATCCATCAACTTTTGTATCTTACCTTGTATGTATGTACCTTACCTGAATAAAAAATTATTTATTTACTTATTTATTTATTTATAAAGTTTTGCTGTGAAGATGCTAGCCTCCAGAGGAAGGTGACACATATAAGTGTGATCAGGAAAAACAACAGAGTAGCCCACACCGTCAGCAGACTTAGACCCATCGGTGAAGATGGGAACGGAGTGGGAGTGAGAAGGAAAGTGCTCAAGGAAGAGGCGTTTCAGAACTGTTGGAGGGGTAAAAGCTTTAGTGATGCGGGTCAGAGAAGTACAAAATTTGGGAAGGGGGACCCTCCACGGGGACAAGGATGGAACAATACGAGGAGAAACATTGGTAATATGAGCTGAAAGAGAATCCTATAAGCGAGACAAACGGACAGAAAGAGGAAGGAGGTGAAGAGGAACAGGAACTACAGGAGGGGTAAAAGTCAAAGCACGATAGAGGCGAGAGTGAGGATGCTGTAAGGATCGCGCAAGATAGCGAAGACTGAAGCGATCACGGCGATCCTGGAGAGACAGAAAGCCAGTGTCAGCGTACAAGCTGAGGGTAGGAGTTGAACGAAAAGCACCAGAGCTGAGGCGCAACCCAGAACGGTGCAAAGGATCAAGACGGCGAAGAGTAGAAGGAGAAGCAGAAGAGTATGCAGGGCAACCATAATCGAGTTTAGACAGGACGAGAGAGGAATGCAAATAGAGGAGCGTGCGCCTATCCGCTCCCCAAGAAGTATGGGACAAAACCTTAAGTAGGTTAAGGGCCTTAGAGCATTCAACATGGAGGTAAGAGACATGGGGCGACCAAGACATACGAGTGTCAAAGAATAACCCCAAAAGCTTCGCGGAATCTTTGTACTCAAGGGGATGACTATAAAGTGACAAAGAGGGACGAAGAATGACCCGCTTCCGAGTAAAAGTCATGGCACAAGTCTTAGTACTAGAGAATTTGAAGCCATGATTGGTGGCCCAAGATGACATGGCATCAATCACAAGTTGAAGCCGCCGTTGAAGGAGAGGCGAATCATCACCCCGACAGCAAAGAGTAAGATCGTCAACATAAAGAGCAGAGAAGATGCCAGAAGGAAGGGAGGAAAAAAGACCATTGAGGGCAACCAGAAAAAGAGTAGTACTCAGAACACTACCTTGGGGCACACCTTCATACTGCCGAAAAGAGGCAGAGAAAGTGGCACCAAGCCTGACTCGAAAGGTACGACGAGAGAGAAAGCTTTGAAGAAAGAGAGGGAGATTACCACGAAGGCCAAAAGAACGAAGTTGGGACAGAATATGGTATCTCCAAGTCGTGTCATAAGCCTTTTCCAGGTCAAAAAGGACAGCAACAACGGAGGTCTTCGCAGCAAAAGCAGTACGAATATAGACCTCCAAGTTCACCAGGACATCAGTCGTGCTGCGGCACTTGCGAAAACCAAATTGAGAAGGAGAGAGGTGGCGATGGTGTTCCAAGAACCACATCAGACGGACATTTACCATACGCTCAAAGAGCTTGCAAACACAACTCGTAAGAGCAATAGGGCGGAAGTCCATAGGGGACGTACCGAGAGACCCTGGTTTCCTAATTGGGAGTACAATGGCATCGAGCCAGTCCTCAGCGACGGACGACGACTCCCAGACCTGGTTATACAGACTCAGTAAATACTGAGACGTGCACGGAAGGAGATGGCGAAGCATCTCGTAATGAACGTCATCCGAGCCCGCCGCCATAGATCCGAAGAGGGCCAGGGCAGACTGTAGTTCAGAAAGAGAGAAAGGATTGTTATAGGGAAGGCGGAGATGAGTGCAGAAATCTAAAGGATAAGATTCAAGAACAGGCTTACGAAGAAGGAAGGATTGAGGAAGATGAGAACCAGAGCTAACAGAAGAAAAGTGGGAACCCAGTTCGGTCGCGACCTGCACTGGATCCGCCACAAGAGTACCACGGAGGTGGAGAACCGGCGAGACATCCGGAACGAACTTGCCCGCAATCTTGCGGATCTTCTTCCAGATCTCGGAGAGGAGTATCGGACGTAATGGTGGAAACATAAGATTTCCAACTCTCACGTTTAGCTGTACGGATGGTCCTACGGGCCACCGCACTTGCCTTCCGAAACAGAATAAAGAATCAGCCGTCTGCCGGCGGCGGTGTTTCTTCCAGGCTGCACGCTTACAGCGGACAGCCCGAGCACAGTCGCATTCCACCAGGGAACGCACTTTCGTGTGCC
>WNGS01163161.1:0-11566 GCA_020271785.1 Procambarus virginalis | reverse complement strand
CCGCACCTGTACCAGGTAAGTCCACTACGGGCTCACCAAAGCCCGTGCTACTTGGAACGTTTTGTTCTGAGTAGCTAAATCTAAAACAACAGCAACACAATCAGAAAAGAGGTCGGAAAATGGAGCAAGCACACAGAGTAAGGAGGTAGGACAGTGGGAGTCCTCAGACCACAGAGAAGGTTGTGTGGACACAGTGTGAGCTGAGGCTCCAGGCAAGGCAGTGTGAGCTGAGGTTCCAGGCAAGGCAGTGTGAGCTGAGGTTCCAGGCAAGGTAGTGTGAGCTGAGGCTCCAGGCAAGGCAGTGTGAGCAGAGGCTCCAGGTAAGACAGTGTGAGCTGAGGCTCCAGGCAAGGCAGTGTGAGCTGAGGCTCCAGGCAAGGCAGTGTGAGCTGAGGCTCCAGGCAAGGCAGTGTGAGCAGAGGCTCCAGGTAAGACAGTGTGAGCTGAGGCTCCAGGCAAGGCAGTGTGAGCTGAGGCTCCAGGCAAGGCAGTGTGAGCTGAGGCTCCAGGCAAGGCAGTGTGAGCTGAGGCTCCAGGCAAGACAGTGTGAGTTGTGGCTCCAGGCAAGACATAGTGAGCAGAGGCTCCAGGCAAGACAGTGTGAGCTGAGGCTCCAGGCAAGGCAGTGTGAGCTGAGGCTCCAGGCAAGGTAGTGTGAGCTGAGGCTCCAGGCAAGGCAGTGTGAGCTGAGGCTCCAGGCAAGGTAGTATGAGCTGAGGCTCCAGGCAAGGCAGTATGAGCTGAGGCTCCAGGCAAGGCAGTATGAGCTGAGGCTCCAGGCAAGCAGTATGAGCTGAGGCTCCAGGCAAGGCAGTATGAGCTGAGGCTCCAGGCAAGGCAGTGTGAGCTGAGGCTCCAGGCAAGGCAGTATGAGCTGAGGCTCCAGGCAAGGCAGTATGAGCTGAGGCTCCAGGCAAGGCAGTATGAGCTGAGGCTCCAGGCAAGGCAGTATGAGCTGAGGCTCCAGGCAAGGCAGTATGAGCTGAGGCTCCAGGCAAGGCAGTGTGAGCTGAGGCTCCAGGCAAGGCAGTATGAGCTGAGGCTCCAGGCAAGGCAGTATGAGCTGAGGCTCCAGGCAAGGCAGTATGAGCTGAGGCTCCAGGCAAGGCAGTATGAGCTGAGGCTCCAGGCAAGGCAGTGTGAGCTGAGGCTCCAGGCAAGGCAGTATGAGCTGAGGCTCCAGGCAAGGCAGTGTGAGCTGAGGCTCCAGGCAAGGCAGTATGAGCTGAGGCTCCAGGGAAGGCAGTATGAGCTGAGGCTCCAGGCAAGGCAGTATGAGCTGAGGCTCCAGGCAAGGCAGTATGAGCTGAGGCTCCAGGCAAGGCAGTATGAGCTGAGGCTCCAGGCAAGGCAGTATGAGCTGAGGCTCCAGGCAAGGCAGTGTGAGCTGAGGCTCCAGGCAAGGCAGTATGAGCTGAGGCTCCAGGCAAGGCAGTGTGAGCTGAGTCTTCAGCCCATATGAGTTGCTGTCGCCCACGAAGTTCACCTGATCGGGATATTGAACCTGGTGAGTGTCTGTGAGGTGATGTCCCACGATGTTCCATATTCGTGTTCCATGATTATGGGTTCCGTGAAGCTCCAGGGGCAGTCATCCGTATTGTGTTCTTGACTTCTGGTTCAGTGACTATTCCTTTGTAAAATGTAATCATTGTTAAGTTGGTAGGTAAAGTAGTATTCGAAATGATAGTCCGAAAATAAATGTCAATTTCCAGTTTTAAATGTCTGTGAATAATATCCTACGAACTTGGAGGTATTATTTTCAATTAATGTTTGAATGTTATTGGAAGTTATCAACAATGTGATAACTGTGGTTTAGGAAACGAGTTCCATTTCTCTAAATATATTTTAAACGGATGGTGGCAGCTCTACACTCTTCTCTTTCTCTCCTACTTATCCTTTCATTTCATCCCTAATACTTTCTTATAATCTGTTCATTTCATCCCTTATTCTTTTTAAACTTTATCTTTTCCTTAAATATCTTTCTTCCCCTCTTCCTCTCTCCTTCCTCTGTCCTCTAACTTCTTCCCTCCTTCCATCAAATTAATTAATTTTTTCTATTTATTCCTATCCCCCCTCCTCCCCTTCCGTTACATGGAAATGGCCTGTATGACACTGGAGTGGCCCAAAAGGTGGTCTGAATCGCGTTGGTTTGGCTTGAAAGGTGACTTGTATTTTACTGGTATGACCTGGAAGAAGGCCTGAATCACGCTGGCATGGCCTGAAAGGTTGGCTGTATCATGGTGCCATGGTATGAAAGGCGGGCTGTATCATGGTGGCATGGTCTGAGAGCACAGTCTTCCTCTTGACAGACAATCTCCCATAAAGTGAAGGAACTGCAAGTTTGGGAGTAGCAGGTCTCGGCTCCGGGGTCCTTTTAGCAAAAACCTGCGATCAGTCTAAGCAAAACTATTGAGAGCTTGCCGCCTCATGAAGCACAGAAATATACCAAACTGTGTGTAATGTAAATCGAGACACGGTCACAGAACTGGATCTAAACATGATAGACAACAGAAGAGAGCTGACACGAGAGACGTGAACTACTCAGTTAAACTGATGGGAGACCGAAGAGGATGTGTTTACAAGGAATAACGGTTCAACATGAAGACAAGTAAATAATTAATTACCAAAAGAAGGCACCAAGCCGGGAAGGCTATGCATCACCGTCAAATGTGTGGGATATTCAGAAGACGGTAAATATCATTAAGGATGCTAATACGAGAACAAAGGCGCATAAGGCGAACGATGTCGAAGGTATCTGATTCACCAAGAATACTATCGAGGGACAAATGACCACGAGGGACGGTCGGGAAGCAAGACACACGCACATCCTGGAAGTCTGGACATTCAACAAGGATATGCAAGACAGATAGAGGGACAATGCAGTTTGGACAATAAGGAGCAGGGTGGCGTCCCATTAACTGCCCGCGAGTTAAACGCGTGTGGCCAATACGCAATCTCCCCAAAGTCGTTTCTCACTGCCTATTACGATGGTAGAAGGAAGGCCATGGGGACACGCTACCCATAAGAGCACGCAGTTTGTTACCAGTACCAGAAGACCATCGACGCTGCCAACGGGCAAGGATTGAGGAATGAATAACTGGGTAAAGGTCGGAATAAGGAACAAGGAATAAGGAATAGCACTTGTCCCATCTCCCATTACGGGAGATGGGACAAGTGCAGATAGCTTCCTTAACGGCAGCGTCCGCACGCTCATTTAAGGAAACGCCAATATGGCTGGGTACCTAGCATAACTCCATTGTCTTAAACCTGATGGAGATAAAAAACAGCCAATGTTGAATTTTACTACCACAGGATGGACTGGATTAAAGACTCTAGAGCCTTGAGGGCACTGTGAGAGTCAACTACAACAACAAAGGACGATCAACAGAGAGAAACCAGTTGATGGAGAGCATACAAAATAGCATAAAGTTCTGCCGTGAAGATGCAAGTCTCTGGAGGCAGGCGACACATATAGATGTGATCAGGAAAAACAACAGAGAAGCCTGCACCGTCTGCAGACTTAGACCCATCGGTGAAAACGGAAATAGAGCGGGAGTGTGAAGAAAAGTGTTCAAGGAAAAGGCGTTTCAGAACTGTAGGAGAGGTAAAAGCTTTAGTCACGTGGGTCAAGGCATTACAAAACTGAGGCAGGAGAGACTCTCCACGGGCACAAGGACGGAACAACACAAGGAGAAACATTTGGTAACACGAACCGAAAGAGATCCTTGTGTGACGATAATCTCTTTCAAGAGAGATTGAGCCTGCTCTTCCCTATCCAAGTTACGTTATTATTACAAGTGAAAGATGCTACATTCAAGATACGTCCACCAGTAGCACAAAACGTTTTGACCAGGAAGCAAAACGTACCCTGCAAAACCCCCCCTTCACCGCCCGTCTTTAACGAGCTAACGACCCATTCTCCGCCTGCCTGCTCCTGATTGGCTAGTGTCGCCAACAGCACACATGCACCTGCACTCACGTCATCTAGCCAAGTCGACGTCTGGGCTAGCTCCAGCCGTCATCCTCAGAATATTCTTTGTGCTCTTAGAGTTGACATCTCTCTCTGTTATACTAAGCTCTCTGGCTGTCGTATACTAAGGGAGGTAGCAGCTATATCCAATATTCTCAGCACCTGATTGTTATTGCATTGTAAATTATTTTATTGTAGAGCAAATTTCAGCCCTAGTAATTATTTATGTTTTCTTGTGTTTTGACTTGTTTTAAATTTCACTTAAGCCAAGGAATTGTCTTTGTTCATATTTTGTTTTCTAAATTAATTAAAGTTTCATTGTTTATACTTTGTGTTTTGCGTGCCTTCCCTTACCTTACCACAGACAAACAGGCAAGCAGTCTCTTTTTTTTTTTTGTAAGTGTGACCAGGCATTGACACCTGCCATTGGAGGACTGCCGAACATCAAAACTCCAACACTGTACCGTCACACTTGCAAGCGAGACAACCGTACAGAAATAGGTGGGTGGTTAAAAGGAACAGGGACCACAGGAGGGATAAGGGTCAAATTACGGCATAAGCGAGAGTGAGGGTGTTGTAGGGACCGCGCAAGGTAGTGAAGACAGTCGCCATAACGGTGATTCTGTAGAGACAGGGCTCTAGTTTCATGAAACAAGTTTAGGGTAGGAGTCGAAAGAAAGGCACCAGAGCTGAGGCATAAACAGAGACATGCACGAGCCATAAGGATGTGAGAAAGTGTTCTTTAAGCATTACCAAAGTTGGAGTATAATATGTACCTTGCAGGAAAGTAATGGAAGTAAACTACATGTTATGTTTTAAGGTACAATATGAGGCGCATATAGCAGGAATCACTGAATTACACGAAGGTAGGAAGGCGTCAAGATCTGAATCAAGAAATTGTGGACATAAAATGATGAGTAAATTAACACACACACATACACACACACACAAACACACACCACACACACACACACACACACACACACACACACACACACACACACACACACTGTGTGTGTGTGTGTGTGGGTCGAGGTCGAGGTGAGTCGGGTCGAGGCAGCCGCGTGGGAGGGTCGAGGGCATGAGGCTCCGCATTAATCGTCCATAAAATCGGGCTTCTTAGGTTTACAGTGATTGATACAGAACTGGGATATCACAAAGTGTATAACCGCACATAGAAAAAATAAACCCAGCGATATCACTATAACTTTTGTGTTAAACAGAATAATCACAGCTCCAGGCCACGTGGGGAGCATAGGCCACGAGGCCGATGTTTACATATTTGTATCAAAGTGTACTTCGACTATAGTGAACAGTGATACAGTAAATTAGTGAACGGTAACACAACAGGCGAAAGGATACAGCATACTGAAACAACCAGCAGCACCGATCCACTGGCACTCAGTGGAAGACTGGGACTCCACACCACGGGAGAGGCGACGAATCCACCGAGGACCTCGACGTAAGGACATCATTATAAACTCACCTGGTTGTGTGAGCGGGACGGTTTTGGCCGGTGAGTACTGCCTACTTCTGTCAGTTAACTGATGTACAGTGAGGTCAATCATAAAAGAAATCTTGTTCAGTTTACCATATATATTTAGACTCTCAAAGTGGCTCACTCCGGGTAGAAGTGTAACACATTGAGGACCCTCGTGACACGCACACGCACAAACAAACACATACACAAGCAAACACACACACACAGTAAAGGGATGGAGTAAATCAAAATACGAAACGGTTTTACTTATGTGAAACATCACTCCAGTCACGGGATAACCCCCCCCCCACCCCCTCTTTCCCACCCCATCTTTCCCGAAACCCTCCCCCCCCCCTTCCCCCATGCATGGGAACCAGCTAGATAGCGACCTTTGACACTTGGTTGACAACTGTTGGACAACTGACCAGACCTCCTATCTATCACCCTCCTCCTCCTCCTCCTTCCCCTAAGCATACACAAATAGTTCTCTTCTGTGCCTCTCCCCCTTTTCTCCCAATATCTCTCCCCTAACCTCCCCGTACACTTACTCCGCACGCACACGCACACACGCGCACTCACGCACGCACACTCCCCAACTCACTCTACCAAAATACTCCCCCCCCCCCACTCCCACTTACCCCCTACAACTGACCAGAAATACACACACACACACACACATCACCCCCGCCCCCCCCGCCCCTTTTCACACTTCCTCTGTACTATACCAGATGCCCCCCCCCACACCCAAACCCTCCCACACAGTGGGACTCCCACTATCTGACCACCTGACCTGAAGTGACATCTCCGCCCCCTCCCCCCCCCCCCCCCTCCCCGCCAGTTTCCCAGGCGTCCCCGCCCTACAAACACACACACACACAAGCGAACATGCACACACGCACTTGCACGCACACGCACAAACACACACATACAGAAGTCCCCCTAACAGAAGAGTTAAGAGGGACATGATCACCACATTCAAGATTCTGAAGGGAATTGATAGGGTAGATAAAGACAGGATGTTAAACACAAGGGGCACACGCACAAGGGAACACAGGTGGAAACTGAGTGCCCACATGAGCCACAGAGATATTAGAAAGAACTTTTTTAGTGTCAGAGTGATTGACAAATGGAATGCATTAGGAAGTGATGTGGTGGAGGCTGACTCCATACACAGTTTCAAGTGTAGATATGATAGAGCCCAGTAGGCTCAGGAACCTGTACACCTGTTGATTGACGGTGAGAGGCGGGACCAAAGAGCCAGAGCTCAACCCCCGCAAACACAACTAGGTGAGTACAACTAGGTGAGTACAACAAACACACACTCAAACACAAACACACGCACAAGAAAAGCCAGGACGTTTTTTCCCTCAGCCAGGGAAAATGATGGAGAGACATCACCAAATACAGGGACAGGGGAGAATGGTGGATACTACCATTGAATGGCTCAACCAGACATTAGGGGGATTCGGCAGAGACCTGCAAGAAATGAAAATGGGATTCAGCAGAGACCTGCAGGACATGAAAGAGAGGTTTGGCAGAGACCTGCAGGAAATGAAACATTAATACAGAACCAAAGGAGTGAGTTAGAGGAAGCCAGAGAGGAGATAAAGAGACTCAGGGAAGATCAGAATTCAAACCAGCACAGAATATTCAACCTCCTGGAAACAGGGGACGAAGCTAATGGAAGGCTCCTTCCAGGGGGACTCTCTTTTGCAGAAATACTGCAGAACAGCCCAAGTGCCAAGGCCATTCTAGAGGCAGCAGCTATGAAAGCAGCTACCTCACAGGAAGCTGCAAAATGCACTGAACAAATGCTGGAAAGGAAACGAACAATTATAGTTGCAGGAGTACAGGAACCAGAGGGATCCAATTGGGAGGAGTGGAGAAGGAGAGACCGAGCCACCATGACAGAGATCTTGGAGGGACTGGATATGGAGGAGGTAGATGGAAACAGAGAAGGTTTTCAGGCTGGGCATCTACAAGAGGGAAAGGAAACGATTGATAAAGGCAGTGCTCACGAACGAGGCAACAAGGGAGAAAATCCTATCCAGGAAGAGCCGACTTGTGAGGTTAGGGGAATACGAGGACGTCTTCCTGCAAAGGGACATGACAAGGTAGAAGAG
Organism: Procambarus virginalis; assembly: GCA_020271785.1. Classification (NCBI taxonomy): domain Eukaryota; kingdom Metazoa; phylum Arthropoda; class Malacostraca; order Decapoda; family Cambaridae; genus Procambarus; species Procambarus virginalis. The sequence goes on along the minus strand of WNGS01163161.1, from coordinate 3,993 downwards.
AAGGAAGGCTGCAGAAACGAGGAGGAGACACAGAGAAAGGGGGTGGGGATATGGGAGCCACAGGACTCAGCTCAGTGTCTCCAGGAACCTCGGAAGGGAGTGGGAATCCCCCCACCAGCAGCCCAGCATCCCCAGGGAGGATTGTAACAGAAGCCTCCCACCAACCAACCCTCAGCCATCCCCCACCAATCACCTGCACCTCCCCAGACAGTAAAGTCCCCCTTCAGACCATGCCCCCCATGTTCCCTGACCCCAGACCCTCCCATGTTCCCCCCATGCCCTTTTTCTTCCCCAACCCTACCCCAGACCCTCACTGTTCCTGCACCCCATGCCCTTCCTGTTTCTCCAGCCTGTGCCCTTCCAGTTTCCCACCCCAAGCTCTCCTCCCTACCCACCACCCTCCTTCCTGGCCCCCCTTCCCAGGCTCCCCTCCCCTTGCCAACCCCTGACCTCCCTGTCAACCCATCCCAGTCTACCCTGCATACCCCAACCCGTGACCTCCCACCACATGCCCCTCCAGCTCCCCCATCACATGACCCAACTAATCCCCAACCCGGACCCCCTCAGCCGCTTCACGACAGCCCCCCCTAGCCCCCTGTTCCAGACCCTCCCAGCCCCCTCACACCCCAGACCCCCCAGGTCCCCCATCCTAGGCTCACCCATCCCAGACATCCCTTGCCCCCCAACTCCAGTGGAATCAACAGAAACTGAGAATGGACAGAAGAGAGTCAGCTTCAAGGTCATGTACACGAACATAGATGGGATTACAAACAAGGCCAGTGAACTTAGGGAAAGAACACAAGAAGTAAACCCAGATGTAATTGGACTCACAGAAACAAAACTCTCAGGAATCATAACGAATGCGGTGTTTCCCCAGGACTACACTGTAATAAGGAAAGAGAGGGAAGGAAGGGGAGGAGGCGGAGTGGCTCTACTGATGAGAAAGGAATGGAGTTTCGAGGAGATGGTTGTTCCGGACTGTGAAGGGTTCAGAGACTTCATCACAGGCACCATGACGATGGGAGGACCAAGAGTAGTAGTAGCAGTGATATATAACCCACCACCAAATGAAAGAAGACCCAGGCAAGAGTATGACAGAAACAACATGGCAGTTAACATTATCATTGAGAGAGCAGCCGCTGCTGCCTGTAGAAACCGATCCCATCTGCTCATCATGGGGGACTTTAATCATGGAAGGATAGACTGGGAAAACAGAGAACCACATGGAGGTGAGGAAACATGGAGAGCGAAACTGCTAGAGGTGACGACTAGAAACTTTTTAAGTCAGCATGTCAAGGGTCCCACGAGAATGAGAGGCAATGATGAACCAGCAAGACTCGACCTAGTATTCACTCTGAACGATTCAGACATAAGGGAAATCGGTCTTGAAGCCCCCGTGGGTATGAGTGATCACAGTGTACTGTTGTTTGAATATCTGGTCGAAGAAGGGTTAATGTACTCAAGGAAGGGACCAGAAAACAAGAGGCCGGCATTCCGGAAGGGAAACTATGAGGAGATGAGAAAATTCCTAACTGAAATAGCTTGGGAAACAGAGCTCAGAGGAAAGACGGTTCAAGACATGATGGACTACATCACACAGAAGTGTAAGGAGGCAGCAGACAAGTACGTCCCAGTCCAAAAGGAAAAAAATGAAATGGAAATGAGAAACCCATGGTTTAATCAGAGTTGCAAGCTAGCAAAGCAGCTAAGTAAAAGGGCATGGAGAAACTATAGAAACAACAGAACACTAGAGAGCAGAGAAAGATACCAGAGCGCCAGGAATGAATACGTCAGGGTGAGAAGAGAGGTAGAGAGGCAATATGAAAATGACATAGCGAGCAAGGCAAAGACTCAACCCAAACTGCTGCATAGCCACATCAGGAGGAAAACAACAGTGAAGGAACAGGTAATGAAACTGAGGATAGGGGCAGAAAGATTCACTACAAACGACAAGGAAGTGTGCGAGGAACTCAATAAGAAATTCCAGGAAGTCTTCACCTCAGAGCAAGGAGAAGTCCCAGAGATAAGGGAGGGAACACCAACCCAGACACCACTAGAGGAGTTTGAGATTACCAGTGGGGAGGTGAGGAAGCATCTGCTAGATTTGGACGTGACAAAGGCTATAGGCCCGGATGGAATCTCACCATGGATCCTTAAGGAAGGAGCAGAGGCTCTGTGCCTACCACTCTCCATAGTGTACAACAAGTCACTGGTAACAGGCGAACTGCCAAAAATTTGGAAGACGGCCAATGTAGTCCCAATATACAAGAAGGGTGATAGGCAGGAGGCACTGAACTACAGGCCAGTGTCCCTAACTTGCATTCCATGCAAGATGATGGAAAAGATTGTGCGAAAAAAGCTAGTGGAACATCTGGAGCAAAAGAACTTTGTAACACAACATCAACATGGGTTCAGAGATGGCAAATCATGCCTAACAGGATTAATTGAGTTCTATGACCAGGCAACAAAAATCAGGCAAGAGAGAGAGGGCTGGGCAGACTGCATATTTCTGGACTGCCAGAAAGCTTTTGACACAGTACCACATAAGAGACTAGTGCACAAACTGGAGATGCAGGCAGGAGTGAAAGGGAAGGTACTCCACTGGATAAGAGAGTACCTAAGCAACAGGACACAGCGAGTCACCGTGAGAGGTGAGGTCTCGGAGTGGCGGGGAGTCACCAGTGGAGTCCCACAGGGATCAGTCCTTGGACCTATACTGTTTCTGATATACGTAAATGATCTTCCAGAAGGAATTGACTCGTTCCTCTCGATGTTTGCTGATGATGCGAAAATTATGAGGAGGATCAGGACAGAGGAGGATAGTATGAGGCTACAAGATGACCTAGACAAACTGAAGGAATGGTCCGACAAATGGCTACTAAAGTTCAACCCAAGTAAATGTAAGGTAATGAAACTAGGAGGAGGAACTAGGAGGCCAGTCACTGGATACCGAATGGGAGATGAAGTCCTTCACGAAACGGACAGAGAGAAAGATCTGGGAGTTGATATCACGCCAAACCTGTCTCCTGAAGCCCACATCAAAAGAATAACATCAGCGGCCTATGCGAGGCTGGCTAACATCAGAACTGCTTTCAGAAACCTGTGTAAGGAATCCTTCAGAACCTTGTATACCACATATGTAAGGCCAATCCTGGAGTATGCAGCCCCAGCATGGAGTCCGTACCTAGTCAAGCACAAGACGAAGCTGGAAAAAGTTCAGAGGTATGCCACTAGGTTAGTCCCAGAACTAAGAGGCATGAGTTATGAGGACAGACTACGTGAACTGCACCTCACGTCGCTGGAAGACAGAAGAGCTAGGGGAGACATGATCACCACATACAAAATTCTCAGGGGAATTGACAGGGTGGACAAGGATGGATTATTTAACACGGGTGGCACACGCACAAGGGGACACAGGTGGAAGCTGAGTACCCAAATGAGCCACAGAGACATTAGAAAGAACTTTTTCAGTGTCAGAGTAGTTAGTAAACGGAATGCACTATTAAGTGATGTGGTGGAGGCTGACTCCATACACAGTTTCAAATGTAGATATGACAGAGCCCAGTAGGCTCAGGAATCTGTACATCAGTTGATTGACGGTTGAGAGGCGGGACCAAAGAGCCAGAGCTCAACCCCCGCAAACACAACTAGGTGAGTACAACTAGGTGAGTACACACACACACACACACACACACACACACACACACACACACACACAATATAAGTGTTTGCAAACGAGAGCACAAAGGAGAGGATTCTATCAAAGCAGAAGAGATACAATAAAGAGTTAGTGAGGCAGATCCTGACATAATTGCAATAGTGCAAACTAAAATAAATGACACGATCTCGGAGGCAATTTTCCCAGAGAGGTACCAAGTGATAAGTAAAGAAAGAACACAGAGACAGGGAGGGGGAGTGGCACTCCTAATAAAGCAGAAATGGTAGTATGAAGACCTGGAAAATCGGGGTACCAATGAAAGCACAAGCTCCATA
>WNGS01163157.1:48645-61526 GCA_020271785.1 Procambarus virginalis | reverse complement strand
CCCAAAAAACCCTCATCAAACTAAATTTTATACCTAATTCATCTAAATAAACCTACAAAACTATGTTCAAGTTATTACTTACCCTTGTTGTTGAATGCTGTAGGCGTATGGAAGATGGTCAGGAGGGGGGAGGGGAGGAGAGGAGTTACGTTTGGAAAGGGAGTCCCCTTCCATTATCACATCAGCAGTGAGGACCTTTCTAGTGTGCACTCACGGGCACGTTTTGCTGAGTCCACTAGGTCTTGGGTGTGGCTCATTGCTCAATTTTCTCACAACAAATCTGTCCATGGAAGCTTGTTTTTCCCTTTTTCAAGCTGTCTCTGTATTAAGGCATCACATTGTCATTGAAAAGATTAAGGCAATGGCCTACTACAGCTTTCTCTGAGGAGTCTTTTCAATAAAAGTTTGAATCTCTTCCCACATCTTACACACCTTTTTAATTTCTGCAGAAGGACATTTGCTACTGCCTCATCCTCCTTCACTGAGAATCATCAGCTGGTCGTCTTGCTGTTCCTTTTGAAGGGCTTGGAGTTCTTGGTGGTCAGTTCCTTGTTGTGTTCTTCCACCAACTCCTGCACATCATCACCATCCAATTCCAAGCTCATTTGCGGCCCAGATTAACAATTTCCTCAACAATAGGCGCAACATTTACAGGCTCAAACCCCTTAAAAGTCTAGTTCTGTCACCCATACAGGCCACAATTTTCTCCAGCCAGGATCATGTTTCTTGGCTTCTTGCCAGGCTTTGTCAATGAGTTTAACCCTTAACATGCTCGGGGTCTAATATCCTGCTATCCGCACAGGCGCATGTCATTTTGAAAAAAAAAATTGCTTTTTCTTCCTAACCTGTTAATTGTGTTCACTGATCACGGGAAAAATAATAAAAAAATCGTAAGTGCCATATATTGCCCGCTATAGGGCGGGGAAGTCTGGCAAATTATAGGCGCTGACTCAGCATGCGTCCCAGGCGGTCTGTTGCTCGCCAGCTGTCAGGCCAGAGTTGCCACAAAGAGATAATTACCTAATTATTTCAATGTCTCTGATTGATGTTTCATAGTTTTTTTGCTGTAATATTATTCAATAGTGTGTAGTTTGATATATTTATATAATAAAATGAGTGAATCATTGCTGTACTCAAAATATGGTGTGCATATTGTTGATTCAGTTATGTTCATCAATCAGTGAACAAATACTTTGTCGGTTATTACACTATAAGCACAGGTTATATATAAGTATCTGCATGTTTTGTTCACTATAACGAACCACTAAGTAGCTATTATGAGTCAAAAAGTAACGAGGAGTGACCGCCGTGTACCAGCCAGCCACTCCCGCCCTCCCTCCAGTCATCTGACTCGCCCACATTCTCCTCCCACAATACTGTTTTTGCTATAATTCACTATATACAGACGGTATATATAAGTATCTACATGTTTTGTTCACCATAACTGTACATCTAAGCTTGTATCGTGAGTAAATGCACAAAGACATAGGCCTAACACAGTCAGCTGATGGCTGCCTCCCTCAAGGCCAGACACACTAATATTTCTCCTCCAACAATACTGTGTGATGTTATTACGCTATATACACACATTATAAATAAATATCTACCTGTTTTATTCACCATACTTGTACAAATAAACTGGTATGGTGCCCAAAGACGACCGTGGTAATCAGTAAACAACACCGTCGTCTGCACGGTGGCGCAGACGACGCCACCGCCCTCACCAAAATGGCGGCTCCAAACCTTCTCTTGCTGTTTATACCCTCTATACACACGTTATATATAAGTATCTACATTTGTGTTCACTATAGCGAACCACTAAGCTGGTATGCTGAGTGCAGTCAATAAAAGGTGGCCACACACAGTCAGAAAACATCGCCACCACCCTCCCTCCCACAGCATTACTCCTCCCTCCATGGCGCACAGCACTAAATATCATCGCAATCCTGCTATTATCAGAACCCTGGTCACTTTTATCACAGTCAGGGGTCCTCTGTAATAATATCATCGCTACATAATAGCATGAACAAGTATATTTTGGCATTTTTAGGCGATGCTGTGGTCACAAGCTGAACAGCAGTGCTGTGAGCTCATGCTGCGTGCGTCAGGCTTGGTAGCTTACGCGATACTGAGGCCCCTAACACCCGGAAGTTTGGCCCACGATTTTTTTAAAAATGGCGTCTGTTTACAAGAGCCCTGATGAAGGTGTGGTGAACCCCGTGTATCCGCGGGCCGTTTAAATCTTGCGTAGTACTCCAACACATCATATGACGTGATGCGCAGTTGACTGGTAAAACGCCTAGCACGTCATATGATGTGATGCGCACTTTAAGGGTTAAAGAACTACAAATGTTAAAATGGTCTTTCCAGAACTCTTTGAGAATGAGGTTTGTGGCTTCAGTCACTTCAAAACATTTCCGGAAGAGTGCCCTTTCATACAGTTTCTTAAAATTCGCTATGATTTTCTGGTCCATAGGCTCAATTAGAGGAGTGGTGTTAGGAGGAAGGAACTTTATTGTGAGAAATTTACTGTATCTGTGCATCAATTCATCTTCCAATCCTGGAGGATGAGCAGGAGCATTGTCGAGGAGAAGCATGGCCTTGAGTGGCAAATGTTTCTCCTGCAGATATTTTTCTATGGCAGGGCACACCACTTCATTCACCCACTCCGAAAAAAAAAATCCTAGTCACCCATGCCTTTTTATTACCCTTCCACATCACACACATTTGGGTTTTCTGCACTTTATACTGTTTGACACCCTTGGATTTTCAGAATGATACACTAGCAAGGGTTTAATTTTCAAATCGCCACTCGCATTTGAACACAGCACAAGCGTAAGCCTATCTTTCATAGTCTTGTGTCCGGGCAAGGATTTTTCCTCCTTGGTAATGTATGTTCTCTTAGACAATCTTTTCCAGAACATTCCTGTTTCGTCACAATTAAACACTTGTTGCAGTAGGTATTCCTCAGCCTCTGCAAACTCTTTAAATTCTTCAATAAATCGTACAGCGGCTGGTTTGTCTGAGCTGGCTGCCTCTCCATGCCTTGTAACACTATGGATACCACTTCTCCTTCTAAATTTTTCAAACCATCCCCTAATTGCCTTAAAGTCTATCGTATCTGCACTCGTTGCAGGGGTTTTCTTTACAAGGTCTTCGTGCAATACCCTGGCTTTCTCACAAATGATGACCTCCGAAACACTATCACCCGCTAACTCCTTGTTGTGTATCCAAATTAATAACAACTTTTCCACTTCTTCAAGTATTTGTGGTTTTTGTTTCATGATTGTTCTTACACCTTTTGCCACTTTATCACTCATAATGTCCTTTTTCTTGCTAAGTATAGTGCATATTGTTGACGTGGCTTTGTTGTACTACCTACAAAGTTCAATAACACTGTGTACCATTTTCATGCTTCCGAATGATCTCTTGTTTCTTCTCTATTGTCATCCTCACATGGGCTTTCTTGCCTTGATCCTTACCACTGGCTTTCTTGGGACCCATAGTGAGATATATAGTAACAACTTTTATGGTCAAATGACCAAAAATCCAACAAAACACAGTTTACCAGTGTGTCACTGGGTGCGAGGCACTGGTAAACTGAGGGGCAGAGGGGCGACGATCGCCGTACCACCACGCGCTAGGTCGGCCTGTACGCGTATCAACAAACTCGTGTTCCGAGGCAACCCTCGCCTTCCGAGGCACATTTTCAGAGGAAATCTGGCTCGTATTACGAAAAACTCTTATACAGGGACACTCGTATTCGGAGGTACCACTGTACAGTGCTAACGGCATAATACAGTACAGTAGTGTACGTATTTACTGTACAGCATTCACAACTCCATGAGAATTCAAGATGGACATAACTCTAACAATAAGGTAAATAAAAACTGTAACACAGTATTTTTTAATAGAGTAGCAATATAAAGATAGGTACAGTATATAATTTGATAATGCATTTTTATTGTTTACAAAAAAATAAAGACACTGACAAACGCCTTCTAAAGATCACCTTCCTGATTGTTGGTACTGAGGGACTTCAACTTAAGGCAGGTGACCTCATTAATGTCTCGTCTGATATGTTGAATCAGTGCTCCAGATGACAGCTAGTGTTGGCAGTTCCATAACCTCATTAAGTGATGAGGTGTCGGCTGTGACCTTGACTTGTTTCCACCCCCACCATGGCAGGTACCACTAACAGGGTGAGGGGGAGGAGGGATGGAGGGGGTGATGTAGTGTGACCCCTCCTGTCCCTCGGGAACTAAACCTGGTTCCTGCCAGACAATAGTGGTGACATGTACTCTGGCCTCAGTTGTCGAGATGGGATATGGCCGACAGTGTGGCAATGTGAGCAGACCTGGGAAAAGAAACATTCATAACTCATGTCTGGTGGAGACCTGGGTCTGCCCTGGAAGTTTTAAGAAAGATAACTCCTCCAGGGTAGGTAAAGGTATGTCACTCTTGACTAAGCACATACATTACAATTCTTTGCCTCTACCTATCAACTCCATTGACCGTTTACTCAGTTACTGTGCGCTCATGTGTGCACGAGATCTGGTGACCATAGGGTGACCAGGCCTAATTTGGCAACTAAGTAAGGATGACAGAAGGTCATCATCCTCCTCTGATTGAGCATCAGGAATAACCATTCCCTCCACTCTCTCGGGGACTGTGATTACTGAAGGTAATTCCAGTTCTTCTCTTGCCACATAAAGTTTCAATTTATTTATATGGATGGTTCTTTCAACCTGGTCTTCAAATATACCCTTGATTATGAAATTTACTGGGCCTAGTTTCTTAATAAGTTTATAAGGGCCTCGCCATCTAGCTGCTAACTTCCTGCTCTGATTGGTGAGCGCTGGCTCATTCAACCACATCACTAGCTTCCCTCCTTCACTCTTAATGGTTGTACCTGCTTATCATAATAATGGGCATACCGTGTCTTGCTTTCTTTGATGCTTCAGCTGCAATCCTCCATGCATTCTTCATCTTGGTGAGGATTTCTGAAGGATAATCCTCTCCATAACTAATAGTATGTCTGTTAAGCAGACCTGACGCAAAATTACACGAGTGTCCAGTAAACAGCAAGAGTGGTTGAATATTTACTGATTGATGCACTGCGGTGTTTATTGCAAACTGAACAAAGGGCAACTGTTCATCCCAAGTGGCCGGGTCATTCTCTGCTAAAATGTCAAGCATATCCTTCACCGTTCTATTAGTTCGTTCCACCATGACATTCGTTTGGGGATGGTATGCTGTCATTAGCGCTGTTGTTGTTTCTAAGAGTTTACATACTTCCTGAAATAACGTACCAATAAACTCCTGTCCCCCTGTCAGATACTAGAACTTTAGGCGGACCGAACACAGTAACAAACCTAGCTAAAAATGCATCTGCCACTGTTTGGGGGTGTTTCCTGGGAAGGGCTACTAGAGTGGTATACCTTGACAGATGGTCCACTAGAACTAGCGCATATCTGTTGCGTGAATTGCTGCTATGTAAATCAATTAAATCAGCCCAAACACCCGATCAAAGGGTTTGGCTATCTCTGAGAATTCCTGGAGTGGGGCTTGTACTTTAGGAGTACCTTTGCAGCGTTGGCATTTCCCACATGACCTGACGAACTTAATGACATGTGATAATAACCCTGGAAATAAAATAATGACTTGGCCTTTGTGTAAGTTTTGTATACCCCGGGTGACCTGCAATCTTTGACGCATGCGCAAGTTTTAATGCTGAAGGCTTTAACCCTTATATTGCACATCGCATCATATGATGCTTTGGAGTACTATGCAAGATTTAAACAGCCCGCAGATACACGGGGGTTCACCACACCTTCATCAGGGCTCTTGTAAACAGACGGCATTTAAAAAAAAATCGTGGGCGAAATTCCTGGGTATTAGGGGCCTCAGTATTGAGTGAGCTACCAAGCCTGACGCACGCAGCATGAGCTCACAGCACTGCTGTTCAGCTTGTGACCACAGCATCGCCTAAAAATGCCATAATATACTTGTTCATGCTATTATGTAGCGATGATATTATTACAGAAGACCCCTGACTGTGATAAAACTGACCAGGGTTCTGATAATAGCAGGATTGTGGTGATATTTAGCGCTGTGCTCCATGTTGGGAGGAGTAATGCTGTGGGAGGGGAGGGTAGTGGCGTTGTCTTCTGACTGTGTGTGGCCACCTTTTTATTGACTGCACTCACCATACCAGCTTAGTGGTTCGCTAGGGTGAACATAAATGTAGATACTTATATATAACGTGTGTATAGAGGGTATAAACAGCAAGAGGAGTAAGTTGGGAGCCGCTATTTTGGTGAGGGCAGTGGCGTCGTCTGCACGACTTATTATGTTGTTTACTGGTGACCACTATGGTCTTTGGGCACCATACCAGTTTACTTGTACAAGTATGGTGAATAAAACAGGTAGATACTTATATATAATGTGTGTATATAAGTAATAACACCACAAACAGTATTGTTGGAGGAGAAATATTAGTGTGCCTGGCCTTGAGGGAGGCAGCCACCAGCTGACTGTGTGAGGTCCTACGTCTTTGTGCCTTTACTCACCATACAAGCTTAGATGTACAGTTTTGGTGAACAAAACCTGTAAATACTTATATATAACGTCTGTATATAAAAGCAAAAACAGTATGGTGGGAGGAGAATGGTGGCATGTCAGGTGAGGTGAGGGAGGGAGGCAGGGAGTGGCAGCCAGTGGCGGCCTGCCACTGGCTGCCACTGGCACTGCCACTCAGCATGCGAACTTAGTGGTTCGTTATGGTGAACACGAATGTAGAAACTTATATATAATGTCTGTATATAGTGAATAAAAGCAAGAACAGTATGGTGGGAGGAGAATGTGGGCGAGTGAGGTGTTGAGGGAGGGAGTGAGTGGCTGCCTGGTGTGTGGCGGTCACTCCTCGTTACTTTTTGACTCATAATAGCAACTTAGTGGTTCATTATGGTGAACAAAACATGCAGATACTTATATATAACCTGTGTATATAGTGTAATAACCGACAAAGTATTTGTTCACTGTTTGATGAACATAATTGAATCAACAATATGCACACCATATTTTTGAGTACAGCGATGATTCACTCATTTTATTATATAAATATATCACACTACACACTATTGAATAATATTACAGCAAAAAAACTACAAAAAATAAATTAGAGAATTGAAATAATTAGGTAATTATCTCTTTGTGGCAACTCCGGCCTGACAGTTGGCGAGCAACAGACCGCCTGGGACGCACGCCGAGTCAGCACCTGTTTTTTGCCAGACTTCCCCGCCCTATAGCGGGCAATATATGCCACTTACGATTTTTTTATTACTTTTCCCATGATCAGTGAACACAAATTAACAGGTTTAGAAGAAAAAATAATTTTTTTTTTTTGTTTTTTGGTATGCGCCTGTGAGTGACACATACTAAATAGCCAGGCACCATACAAGGGTTAATGCATCAGGGATAACTAGCTGAAACAATGCCCTGTCTTTCTGGGCATTTACATGGTACAACACTCCTTCTTTGAGTGCGAAGTCATTTAATGAGGTACTTTGTTTTCTCGAAGGATATTTCCCACCTTCCAGATGTTCAATAATTTCCCTACATCGCTGTTCCTTCATCTGAAGTTCTCTCATTTTATCGCTCGCAATCGTTTCAATGTTTACATTCATATTGATGGTGGCAATGTTCCTACTTAACGCATCAGGAACAACATGAGATGGACCAGGCTTATACAATATCTGAAACGAGTGTGCTGACAGTTCGTGACCCCACCTTGTCATTCTCGGGCAACGTGTCTTTTTCTTAAAAATGTGTGTCAATGCTCGATGATCAGTACAGTATAAATTATGAAGTGGTGCTGAAACAAATAAGGCTCAAAATACCTTACACTCTCTACTACAGCTAAAGCTTCCTTGTCAGCGGCCGAGTACCTTACTTCCGGTCTTTTCACTTTCCTACTAAAATAAGCTACAGGGTACGGGTTATTCTCCGAGTCACGCTGAATTGAACAGCCACCTACGGCAATGCTGCTAGCATCAGTGTGGACTTCCCAATCTTTCTCAAAGTTAGGAATTGTTAAAACTGGAGTAGTACTCAATTGTAATTTTAACTTCTCAAAAGCTTCATCATGCTCTCGGGTCCATACAAACTTAATGTTTTTCTTAGTGAGATTCGTCAGTGAAGCTGACGTTCTTGCAAAACCTTCTATGTGTCGACGGAAATACCCAGCTGCACCCAGAAATCTTCTCACATCCTTTGCTGTCTTTGGTGTTGGCATTTCAGCAATAACGCAACAAGACTCCGGGTCAGGGCATATTCCATCTGTGCTTACCCGAAAACCCAGAAACTTGAATTTCTGAGCCGCCAGGGCACACTTTTGGGCATTCAATTTGAACCTCGCCTTATTCAACAGCAACAAGGTCTCTGTCAAATCATGGAGGTGTTCATCAAAAATTCTAGAGTACACTACAACATCATCAAGGTACGCCAATGAGTTCCTACCAAGAACAGGGCTTAAAATGTAATTAATCGCCCTCTGAAAAGATGAAGGAGCTGTCTTTAATCCAAATGGCATACGCTTGAAATGGTAGGTCTTAACACCATCCGAAAATGCTGTTTTTTCTCTGTCTTGCTTTGCAACTGGTATGTCCCAATACGCTGACTTTGCATCAAGTGTCGAGAAGTACTTAGCTGTGCCAAACTGGTCTATGATTTCTTGAATGAGAAGCAGATGATAAGCGTCTGTTGTTGTCACTTCGTTCACTTTACGGTAATCTACACAGAACCTGTAACTGCCATCAGGTTTGCGTACTAGCACTACTGGGGAAAGCCACGGTGACGTGCTTTCTTCTATAACGCCCTGTCTCACCATCTTTCTACACTTATCTCTAATAAGTTGTTTCGCCTGCTCTGGGAGTCTCCATTGACATGTTTGGACCGGAGGATTATCACCTGTTGGAATGGTGTGTTTGACTTGAGGCAGGTAGCCTATTTCCTCAGTCGCAAATAACCTAGGAAATTTACGGAGGACTTCCTGTACCTATTTACGTTCAGCTGGTGACATATGAGTCAGATCTAGAGCAGTTATTAATTTGTCCACCATTTCCTTATCTTGAGGAGATATCGGGGTTTCTTTATCGATCTTACTGTGTGACTCCTCATCTCTTACGTTCAATGCGGTACATTGCGCTGTTATAGACAATGTTTGTGTGGTATCTGGCTCTATTATTTCTTTTAAATTTACCACAATTCTCTGTGTCAGACTATCGCCTACCCTAAAGCGATAAAGTTTGTGAGAGAGGTTGACCACTGGTATCATTGCACCTTTGTCATGAACAGCCTTACCTACCTTGAGGTTACCTTGAGGTGCTTCCGGGGCTTAGCGTCCCCGCGGCCCGGTCATCGACCAGGCCTCCTGGTTGCTGGACTGATCAACCAGGCTGTTGGACGCGGCTGCTTGCAGCCTGACGTATGAGTCACAGCCTGGTTGATCAGGTATCCTTTGGAGGTGCTTGTCCAGTTCTCTCTTGAACACTGTGAGGGGTTTGCCAGTTATGCCCCTTATGTGTAGCGGGAGCGTGTTGAACAGTCTCGGGCCCCTGATGTTGATAGAGTTCTCTCTCAGAGTACCAGTTGCACCTCTGTTTTTCAACGGGGGTATTCTGCACATCCTGCCATGTCTTCTGGTCTCATGTGATGTTATTTCTGTGTGCAGGTTTGGGACCAGCGTCTCTAATATTTTCCATGTGTAAATTATTATGTATCTCTCCCGCCTGCGCTCAAGGGAGTACAGATTTAGGCTCTTTAGCCGGTCCCAGTAATTTAGATGTTTTACTGAGTGGATTCTAGCAGTGAAGAATCTCTGCCCGCTCTCCAGGTCAGCAATTTCTCCAGCTTTGAAAGAGGCTGTCATTGTGCAGCAGTACTCCACTCTAGAGAGCACAAGCGTTTTGAAAAGTATCATCATCAGTATAGCATCTCTAGTGTGAAAAGTTCTTGTTATCCAACCTGTCATTTTTCGTGCAGTTGTGACGGCCACTTTATTGTGTTCTTTAAAGGTAAGGTCTTCCGACATGAGTACGCCCAAATCCTTTACATTGCCTTTTCGTGCAATGTTATGATTTGTCTGAGTTTTGTACGTGGTTTCCATTTTTATGTTTTCATTTTTTCCATAGCGCATGAGCTGGAACTTATCTTCGTTAAACACCATATTATTTTCTGTAGCCCATATAAAGACCTGATCTACATCTGACTGGAGGTTTGCCGTGTCCTCTGTGTTGCCTACTCTCATGAAGATCCTGGTGTCATCTGCGAAGGATGATACAGTGCTATAGGTTGTGTTCTTGTCTATGTCCGATTTGAGGATGAGAAAAAGTACTGGAGCAAGCACAGTACCCTGAGGGACCGAGCTCTTAACGGTTGATGGGCTGGATTTTATTTTGTTGACTATTACACATTGGGTTCTGTTGATCAGGAAATTGTAGATCCATCTGCCTATTTTTCCGGTAATTCCTTTTGAGCGCATTTTATGTGCAATAACACCATGGTCACATTTATCAAAATCTTTTGCGAAATCTGTGTAAATTACATCAGCGTTTTGTTTGTCTTCCATAGCATCTAATGCCATATCATAGTGGTCCAGCAACTGCGACAGGCAAGAGCGCCCTGTTCTGAAACCATGTTGTCGGGGGTTATGGAGATGCTGTGCTTCCATGTATTTTGTGAGCTTACTTCTTAGCACTCTTTCAAAAATTTTAATGATGTGCGATGTTAACGCTATCGGTCTGTAATTTTTTGCCTCTGCCTTATTTCCTCCTTTTCTCCTTATTTCAATTAAGCCACTAGAGTATATAGTATCAACAACTTATCAACTCTGCCAGCTACCTGAAGGGTACTTCCGGGTTGAATGTTTCTTCCTACATTGACTTTAATAAACTTAAATGACCGTGGTGGACATACTTGTCTGTGTATAGCATGTAGTCTACATGTTTTCTTGTCAGGGTCTTGAAAAGACTTGAACAATTGTTTTGGAAGGTTTACATATTTAGGTGCTCGTTGAATTGAAGCAATTACAGGAGGGTGATCAATTAACTTTACTGGGAAAGACACAGTTACAGATCCCAACTGTAGCCTACTGTGTCTTGCTCCCTTCTCCGATGTCAAAGAATATGTAAATCATCTCAAAAAAATCCATACCTAGTAATATATCACCAGGGAATGTTACATTATCCACCACAGTACATTCATGGATACAAGGTTTGTCTTTTTCAATGTTAAAAGTTAAAATGCATTTTCCCAGAACGTCCAAATGTTGACCATTGACAGCTGTTAATTGTGCACCCCCTTCCTTAAGGTGCACCTGACCGAAGGTCCTAAATGAGTCCATCTTAATGATGGTTACCTGACTACCAGTGTCCAGAAATGCAGTCAACCTCTTCCCGCACACCCTCACTTCAAAAGTGGGCCGCCCTTCCTCCTTGGGGGCCTTATCTCATAATTCCTCCTATTTATTGGAGCAGTCATCTCGTTTGTGGCCTCGTCCTCCACAACTCCAACCTCTGGGGTCATAAGTGTAGTACCAGTGAAGAGGCAGACCCGCTCTATGGTGCCCTCTCCTCTGGTTGCTATGAGAGTTACCTACGCTCTACTTAATACGATGCGAATTGGTCGTATCTACCGCTTGGACATAAGAGGATTGTCTGGTGTCAGTTGTATCCTTATACTGTCCCTGAATATTCTGTAAGACCGTAGCGTACTCTATTAAACTATAGTAATCCATCGTTACATTCGCAGCCGAAACGTGAGCTCTAAGTGTCCCGGGGATTGACATACACAACAAATGTTTAGCCTTCTGACTAATTCTCAAGTCATCGTATCCTAATTCATACCTCAAGTCACGCACTCTACGCAATATACCAGTTCCAAAATCTTTGAGTGTTTCATTTTGGCCTCGTTTTAAACTAGCTAAATACCTATTAGCTGTTTCCTCTGTTATTTTCTCTTTATAACGTCTCTTAACTGCTAACACAAACTCTGGCCATGTTTGCAAATATTGAAACTCCTGGTCCTGCATTATTGAACCATTAGGGTCTATACAAACTCCCGCTGCTAAATTAATTTTCTCCCAGTCCTCCTGGGCAGCTGACAAACATGAACCTACTTGCCCTAGCCAGTCGACTATTTTTCCGGTTACATTCCACTATATTTGTCGGTAACTCTTTGCAAATTAGTTTGGGCAACACTGGTCTAGGCAATGAGAATGATGAAAATGGGGGCTGACGCATACCATGAGATGCAGGAGGCATGGAGTGTAAATGTTGGCAATGGTTAGGGAAGGGCTGGTAATGGGTCGGGAAGTGTTGGTGTAAGGTAGGGTTATAGTGATGGTCAGGTGGGGGGTTAGGGTTGGGTAGGATGTTGCTGGTGCGAGGCAGGGGATTCTAGGGATTGGTTCTGGGCAAGGCATAGGATGTTAGATGGGGGTTTGGTCGTCTGACCAAGGTTGGGGTTGCAAGGGAACAGAGGTGGGGTGGTATTGGTGGGGACAGTTACCTGAGTGGACCCCTGAGTAGGCGTATGTACGCGCCCTGCTGGAAGGTTCACATACAGGGGTTCAGAGAGGCATTTCCTAAGTTCTGAGGATGGGTAATGTGGAGGGGGGGGATGGTTGGGGAGGGGTTGTGGGAAGCTGCAAGCCGCCGCGCCCTGGGGTGTGGGTTCGGGGGGTCGGTCTGCGGGAAGAGGGGAGGGGTGCTGTCAATAGGCTGCCGAGTATCAGGGGTGGACACGGGAGGCTACCCAGCGTGTGACCTAATGTGCCCCCACCACCGGCACCTTGATGATCATCACCTGACTCCTGAATG
>WNGS01163157.1:7251-21948 GCA_020271785.1 Procambarus virginalis | reverse complement strand
GCATGAATTAAGTTAATCATACTAATAAGACATCGTTAGTGCTTTTTTGGGTCTGAAGCCATATTGGCAAGAGCTAAGTATATTGTGCTTGGCTAGATAAGAGTAAAGCTGCTTGTAGATTAGTTTTTCAAAAATTTTTGATAAGTTAGGCAGGATTGAAATAGTCTGTAGTTGTTAACATCTGTGAGATCACCTCATTTTTGGACAGGGGTTACTCTCGCTTTTTTTTAGAATATCTGGAAGGTTGGAGTTCAAGTGACTTGTTGAAAAGCAATGCAATGCAGGGCTAAGGATCTGGAGGCTTTTTGTAAATTAATGTCGGGCATCTCCTCAAGGGCACTAGACTTGGTTTTAAGGGAAGGGATTATCTCATTGACATCAGTGGAATTAGTAGGCTTTAGGTACAGAGACTGTGGATAGTTACCTGGAAGATAGTCCTTAACGTCAGTACTGGAGATGGAATATCATTTGCAAGGGATGACCCAATGGAAGAGAAGACCTATTGAACTCAATAGCAGAATCAGAGCTGAAAGCTGACCATCGTTATTGGACAGGAGTGTTGGTTTGTTTTTAAAATCTTCTTGATCCCAATATTTGTGAAATTGTGCCCAGTTTTTTTTTAATGTTGCTCTTTATTTGGATAATTTATCTTCGTAGTATTTAGTTTTGGCTCGTCTAATTATCTTAGATAGCAGTAAACGAGTAACTTTTTGAGAATTCTTTGGAGACGGTTCCTAACCTATACTTCTTCTCAGGTCATGTTTTTTATTAATGGATTTAAGTATTTCCTTTGTAAGCCATGGATTGTTAAGCCTTTGGTAGTGTAGTAAAAGTGTTATTGTATTATTGTACCCGGATGAATGCTCGCTTGACTGTTTTGTTTGGATGCTCGCTTGATTGTTTTGTTGTTGTCAGACCAGCTGTGTCGTGCCTGTGTACAGGTTAGTTTATGTTCACTCCTAGTTAATTTCTATTTGTTCTAGTGTTAGTCATGTGTACTTTGCTTATTATATTATATATCTTAAGCACTGTTAGTCTTTATAAGTTTTGTATAATATATGGCTTGTGTATTGCAGGATGTAACTGTACTGTAATTATTTGTTCAATAAAGCCACATGTCTGGCAATGCTTCTCCTTTACCTCAATTTATTGAACAAATAATTCAGCCAGTGAACATGGAGCGGTTACTACGGCCCGAGCGGTTTGCTACTGACCCGAACGCCACCAACGCCGCTCAAGAATGGCGTCACTGGCTCAAGACGTTCCAAAACTTCACTCTTGCAGTAGAAGAAAATACTCCCACCGTGGACAAGCTGTGTCTCTTAATAAACTACGTTGCTCCACGTGTGTTCGACTACATAGCTGACTGCACTACGTATGATGCTGCTGAAAAATCCCTAACAGAACTGTTTGTGAAGCCCAAGAATGAAGTATTCGCAAGGTATGTGCTTGCAACACGACGCCAAGAACCCGGTGAGTCACTTGATCAGTTTCTTCAGGCTTTAAAGTTATTAGCTAAAGATTGCCAGTTCAAAGCAGTGACTGCTGTAGAAGCCAGTGATAACTATGTGAGAGATGCTTTCATTAATGGGCTAGGTTCTGCCACAATAAGGCAGCGCTTACTTGAAAATAGAACTTTAGACTTACAGTCAGCCTTTGACCAGGCTCACACTCTAGAAACGGCACAGAAACTTTCTGCCTCTTATGCTCAGCCAGGGGTTACAAATGCTGCCATGGCACTCTCATTAGACCTGGAGGACTTAGGAGGACAAGAAAGTGCAGAAGAAAAAGTTGACACAGTTTCTGCAGCTACAACTAGTGGTTTTAAGTGCTTCTTTTGCGGTTACACTCGACATCCTCGCAGTCGATGTCCGGCTAGAGAGGCTCTGTGTATGAATTGCAAGAAAAAGGGTCATTATGCTAAGGTCTGCCGATCTCTGAAACAGACTAATAGTGCTTCAAACACCCAACATTCCGCTGCTATGCTTGCTACTTTAGCTGGGACTTCGCCCGCATGCCTCAATAAATCAGTGCTTAGCTCTAAGATCAATGGTATTCCAGTCAGTGCACTGATTGACACTGGTAGCTCTGAGAACTTTATTCATAAGAATATTGCCGACCAGAGTGGGTTACTCGTCTATCCTGACAATGGGGCAGTTTCTATGGCTACTGTATCGTTCTCTTCAAAATTCCTGGGTCAGTGTTCTGTAGACTTAGAATTACAAGGAGAAACTTACCATGGTGTGAATCTCAAAGTGTTACCCGATTTGTGTGCTGATGTGATTTTAGGTCATAACTTTTTACAAAATCATTCTGTGCTTGAGATGGCTTTTGGAGGAGATAGACCTCCTCTTAGAATATGTGGATTAGCTGCCGTCAAAGTTCCGGCTCCATCTCTCTTCAGTAATTTAGCACCAGACTGCAAGCCGATTGCTGTAAAATCCAGACGCTATTCTGAGGCTGACAAGTTGTTTATTAAATCTGAGACCGCTCGGATGCTACGTGAAGAGATAATTAGACCCAGTCATTCTCCATGGAGAGCCCAGGTATTAGTAACTAAAGGAGAACATCACAAGAAAAATGGTTGTAGATTATTCACAAACAATCAATCGATTCACGGGGCTGGATGCCTACCCCTTACCACACATAGATGAGATTGTGAATAATGTTGCTAGATTTAAAGTATACAGCACTCTGGACTTGAGAAGTGCTTACCATCAAGTGGGTTTAACAGAGGAAGAAAAACCCTATACAGCCTTTGAAGCTTGTGGGAAGCTTTATGAATTTAATCGTATCCCTTTTGGGGTCACTAATGGAGTGGCTAGTTTTCAAAGGGTAATTGATGGCATCCTTGAGAAAGAAGGAGTGGAGGGTACCTTCGCTTACGTTGATGATGTCTGTGTGTGTGGAGAGTCTGAGGAAGACCATGATAAAAATCTGAAACATTTTATGGACGTTGCGAGAAGATATAACCTGACCCTGAATCTTGAAAAGTGTAGTTTTCGACTCAGGTCTATAAAGCTGTTGGGATATCTTATACAAGAAGGAGAAATTAGACCTGACCCGGAACGCCTCGAGCCACTGTTAAAACTTCCACTACCAAGTAACACAGGTTCTTTACGCAGAACAATGGGAATGCTTGCACATTACTCTCGTTGGGTGCTGAGTTTTTCTGAGAAGATCCGTCCTCTCTCTCATGCCAATGATTTTCCCTTATCTGCTGCTGCTGCGAAAGCTTTTGAAGGATTGAAACAAGACATTGCTGAGGCAGTGGTTCGAGCAATCGACCCAACAACTCCTTTCACTGTGGAAACCGATGCTTCAGATCATGCTATTGCCGCTACCCTAACCCAGAATGAACAACCAGTAGCTTTCTTCTCCCGAACACTTTCAAATAGTGAACAAAGGCACTCATCAGTGGAGAAGGAAGCGTATGCCATTGTGGAAGCCCTAAGGAAGTGGCGACACTATCTTATTGGTCGCCATTTTCGGCTTGTGACTGACCAGCGCAGTGTCGCTTTTATGTTTAACTCTAACTCAGCTGGTAAGATTAAAAATGATAAAATTGCTAGATGGCGAGTCGAACTCTCCTGTTACCACTATGACATTGTATATCGCCCAGGTAAAAAGAACATACCAGCTGATGCATTCTCACGTGTATGTGGTGCCACCAGTATGGATGAATTAAAGGAATTGCATGACAATCTGTGTCACCCTGGAGTGTCTCGTATGGCTCATTTTGTCCGATGTCGAAATCTGCCTTATTCTGTGGAGGAAGTGAAGAAGATGACTAATTCTTGCTCTGCATGCTCTGAACTTAAACCTCGGTTTTGCAAGTTTGACTCTGGGCATTTGATTAAAGCTACTCAGCCATTTGAAAGACTCAACATAGATTTTAAAGGACCACTTCCATCACATTCAAGGAATAAATATATCCTTACTGTTGTAGATGAATTCTCTAGATTCCCTTTTGCATTCCCTTGTTCAGATATGACTACTGGTACAGTAATTCAGTGCCTGGTGCAGTTGTTTGCAATCTTTGGTATGCCTGCATATATACACTCTGATAGGGGAACTTCCTTTATGTCGGAGGAGTTGAAAGATTTTCTACTAAAAAAGGGGTAGCAACTAGCCGTACGACTCCTTACAACCCTAGAGGAAATGGCCAGGCTGAGAAGTACAATGGGATTATTTGGAAGACAGTGCTGCTAGCTCTTAGGACGAGAGGCTTAGATGTATCCCAGTGGGAAGTAGTTCTTCCTGATGCACTCCACTCTATTCGATCACTGTTGTGTACCTCTACAAATTGTACACCACATGAACGATTCTTCCAGCATACAAGAAGGTCTACTTCAGGGCGAACACTACCTACGTGGCTTGCTTGCAGAGGCCCTGTCCTCCTAAAACGTCAGGTGCGTCAAAGCAAAAATGATCCTCTAGTTGATGAGGTTGAGGTCGTAGATGTGAATCCGGAATATGCCCATGTCAAGTTCCCGGATGGCAGGATTACTACTGTATCATTAAGACACCTCGCACCCATGGCCACAGAGGGCTGCGAGAGTTTGGACCCCAATCTCAACATTCAACAGCAACACCCAGCGATTGTGAAAGATGGGGTAAACCCCAACCCGCCTCATCCTGAACTGCCTCATCCTGAACTACCTCATCCTGAACTACCTCATCCTGAACTACCTCATCCTGGACTACTTCGTTCCGAACCACCTAACTTTGAAACACCTAATTGGAAACCTTTCTCTGATGTAACACTCCCTCGAGAAGGTGGTATGCAGAAACCGACTGGAACACTAGAGGCATCAACTTTGCAGGAGTCCCTTCGACGATCTGGAAGGACGCGAAGTACTCCTACTCATCTTCGGGACTATGTTACTTAAAGCTAGAGGGGGTGAATGTAGTAAAAGTGTTATTGTATTATTGTACCCGGATGAATGCTCGCTTGACTGTTTTGTTTGGATGCTCGCTTGATTGTTTTGTTGTTGTCAGACCAGCTGTGTCGTGCCTGTGTACAGGTTAGTTTATGTTCACTCCTAGTTAATTTCTATTTGTTCTAGTGTTAGTCATGTGTACTTTGCTTATTATATTATATATCTTAAGCACTGTTAGTCTTTATAAGTTTTGTATAATATATGGCTTGTGTATTGCAGGATGTAACTGTACTGTAATTATTTGTTCAATAAAGCCACATGTCTGGCAATGCTTCTCCTTTACCTCAGGTAGTGACTTGTTTTGTAAGCATAGGACAGTGGGTGTTATAAAGGCTAAGAGTTTTTTTAAGAAAAGATTGCACTGCTAGGTTGATGTCCCCTATATGTTACCTAACTCGGACTCCCAGTTGACATTATCAGCAGCAGTTATAAAATTGTCTATAGCAGATTCATTGTGCAGTCTAAAACTTATCTTTCTTGACTCTAGAGGTGGTTTGTTAATGTTAGTTAAGAGAAATGTGTGGTAATGGTCTGTAGTGCTATCGGTGATTATACCTGAAGTAAGCGAAGAGGTTATGTTGGTCCAGATGTGATCTAGAGTCGTGGCAGTACTATCAGTGATTCTAGTAGGTCTAGTGATTAAGGGTATGAGGAAGCAGGAATTCATACAGTTGAGGAAGCTAACAGCAGTAGGGTGTTCAGGCTCGCAGAGGTCAATATTAAAGTCCCCTGCGATAATTAGATGGTTTTTGTTCAGTCTGTTATCGAGTATTAGATTACTAAGGTTTGAATTGAATTCGGACACATCAGTGTTAGGAATTCTATAGACTGCACCCACAAACAGGATAGACTCGGCACCCTTGACTATTATAGCCAGAGAATGAGATGAGGCAGCAGTTGGCAGAGAAGGTCAGTTTTATGTAACAATGCATGGGGGGTGTATAGGTGACAGACCAGGACGGATGTGGTCCATTAGCCTTAATAGTTTTTCAAAGTCTGCAGAGGGGTGTGTGTGTGTGCGTGTGTACTGTCCACCGTTCAGTGGCTAACTGAAGAGTATTTCGAGTAGCTGGTGGGGTCATATTTTCCCCTCCCCTGCCCCACTCCCCTCAGCTCCCCTCGTCAGGGGACAAGTCGCATCTATCATGGGTAATTTCACACTCCATGTGTCTGGAGGACAAGAGTTTATTTACTTTATTTTTTTACACTTTATTTTATTTTACTATTTCTAGTTCTGTGCTATTGCCTACTTTTTGCTTTTCCCGGCTACTCTTATTTTTGTTAAGTTTCTTATGTCCTTACCCCGTTTTACTGTTACACTTCGTTCTTTTTTTTTACTTTATTTAATTTCCTTTTGCCTATACTTCTGCTCGCTACGCACTTATGCGTTTATTTATCATTCCATTCATACGTTTATTCTACTTCTTATGCCCTTTCCATTTTAATTTTAGTTTGTCCTGGCTTTTATTTTAGTTTTATTTCTTTAAATTTTAGTTCATTTCATTGTCTGATCGCTTAGTTTATTTTAAAGTTCTTTAACTAATTAAGGTTTATTTATAATTTTATTTTAGTCCCCCGAGTTTACTTACTTTATTTATTTACATTTATTAATTACTTTTCTCTGGGTCAGTGTTATATATTTTTTTTCTCTTCTGCCATGCTTTGCTTTCTCGGCTATTATTTACATTTAATACCTTATTTATTTTACTTATTTATGGTGCTGTTTGGCCTATTTTTGCTCCCTCCGTCTTTCATTAATTTGGTTATGTTTAATTATGCCATTATTTCGTTTATTGTTTCTCTCAGTTATTTATTTACGTTATTTAAGTTACTTTTGCTTTTTCACCGCGTCCGTTCCCACTTTTGCGTTTATTTAATTTCTTTCCGTTTTGCATGACTTGTTTACAAGGCTAAATGTTACTTGTTTGCATGCCTAAGCCTTGTTTCCCTTACTGTACTGCTATGGCCGCCCGCTTAGTTTGCCACTATCCGCAGTACGGAGACGCTGGCACCCCACCCACCCGCGGTGAAGAAGAGGACAAGGGCGGCGTCAACACGAGGTCGGCGACGAGGGGCTGCTAGGAAGCAACCGCCCAGGGCAAGGACGAAACCCGCCCGCTTCGCCTCCTCCTCGGAGGCCTCTTCGGGAGGCTCTGACTCGGACGGCGACCATATCCTTGATGCCCATCCAAACAGAATCGCCACGGGGGGCGTGGCTGACCACCCCTCCCAACTTTCGGACGCTGACTGGGCAATGCTGAGGACGCTCATTGCTCAGGCCCGGAGCCCCCTCTCCGAATCGAGAGGGCAGCAGACTACAAACCCCAGCGGAGAGGACAACACGGACGCCCACACGGACCGGCCTACACGCACCGCTTCCCCCCCTGCGATCCGACCACGGTCAAGGGCGAGGAGCCACACGTCAAGGCGGCGTCACAGCTCTTCCAGCACGTCCTCCAACGGTGAGTACCGCCGAGAGAGCTTGTTCCCCACTACCCCTAGTCCTTGGGAGGCACAGCCCTGGGGGACGCGAGGCAACACCGTCACCATGCTAGGCGAGCACGTCCCACTGGCCCTAAGAGAGAAAGTCTGGGCAAACAAGTACATCGACTTGCGCGAGCTGCTGGCTTACGAACGCGATGCCAGGCCTTCGGAGACACGCCATGCCACTCTCTTGGAAACCCAGTTATCCACTAAGAACTTGCCGCCTCTGACGCCGGAGCAGTGGGGGCACGGTTTCGACATCTTCGCTTCAATCTACCTGGAGCGACATCCCGCCGAGGGCCGGGCGCTTTTCACTTACGTCCGCTACGTGAAGTCCATGAAGCGCAACCTCCGCGGCGACTGGATGTGGTACGATGAGGCATTCAGGTGGGACAAGGAGAGGTCGGGCTGCCCTTGGACCGCGCTAAGGCTCGACCTGGAGATTCGGTCGGCACAACGTGCAGCGCAGGAGCGAATACAGGTGGCGCCTCGCGCCGCCGCCTCCCCAGCAGAACGTTCGCTCTCTACTGCCCAGGCCTACGGACTACCGCCGGGATACTGCTACGCCTTCCACGCAACCGGAGCAGGCTGCTCCGTCCCCTCATGCACTTTCAAGCACTACTGCCCGCGTTGCCATAAGCGACATCCTGCCTACTGCCCGTGCCCCCAGGCCAAGCCTCGAGTCGCTGCCGCCAAGGAAAATCGTTCCCGTCGCCCCACTCAGGACAGGAGCAGGAAGAAAGACACACGTCACAACGCCAGTGGACGCAGACGCACTTGATGCTTTCCTAGTGGGTTACCCCCTCCGGGACTATGTCGTCGGAGGCTTCCGGGGGGGTTTCCTATTAGGTTACGAAGGGGTACGGACACCCCTCTCCTCTCGTAACCCCCCAGCAACTACAGCCCTGCCACATATAGTGGGGCCTATGCTCGACAAGGAACTGAGCCTGAGGCGCATAGCGGGCCCCTTTGAGAACTTCAAGTGTTCTCCTATAGCCCTGAGAGAGAAGTCTACGCCGGGAAAACACAGGCTCCTGCACAACCTCAGCTACCCCTATACCTCCGAGAGCGTGAATGCCAACATCCCGCGGGAAAAGACAACTGTGACCTACCAGTCCATCAACGACGCGGTGGCCTTGGTGGTCAGACGCTCGCCGGGGGCGCATCTGGCGAAATGCGACATAGCAGCGGCGTTCAGGATCGTCCCGGTCAACCCCATTGCAGTGACTACCACCTACTCGGCTTCGCCTACGGAGGGCGGTACTACCACGAAAAAATGCTCAGCATGGGGGCGGCACCTTCCTGCAGGATCTTCGAGACGTTCTCCGACGCCCTGCAATGGATCCTTGCGGAGAAGTTCGGCGTGCGGGATGTCGTAAAGGTGCTAGACGACTTCCTCTTCGTGAGTTCTACCTACAACGAGTGCTTGCGGAGCCTGCGGGTGTTCATTGCCCTCTGCGAGCGCCTAGGCGTACCCCTGGCTCCCCACAAGACTGCAGGCCCCCACCACTGCCTCACATTCCTTGGACTGGAAATCGACGCACGACGTATGGAGACAAGGCTGCCGGACGACAAGAGGACGAAGTACACGACCGCAGTGGAAGATGCTCTGCGGGCCGAGAGCCTTCCCCTGCAGGACCTGCAAGGGATTATCGGCAAACTGCAATTCGCCACGTCAGTCATACCGGGGGGACGGGCCTTCCTCCGACGTCTTCACCCGCTCACCCGTGGTGTACAACGTCCCTCACGCCCCTGCCAGCTAGACACGGAGGCGAAGCTCGACTTGGGAGCCTGGCACACTTTCCTCGGCGCGTTCAATGGAGTAACGGTTTTTCCACCAGACGGTGGATGGGGGAACGCCACGGCCCTCACGATGTGCGCGGACGCCTCATCCATGGGTTATGGACTCACACTCGGAGCGGCCTGGCTCAGGGGTACCTGGCCTATGGACTGGAGCCGGCTGAACATCGCGCTCCTCGAACTTTACCCTTTCTATATGGGGATATCCATCTTTGCACCTGTGTTAGCAAACAAGAGGCTTGTGTGTAGGTCCGACAACGCCGCTGTGGTAAATGTGCTTCAATCCCTGTCCGCCAGGTGCCCCCTCCTCATGCAATTGGTCTGGCCACTGGCAATCCTCCTTCTCACACATAATATTACGCTTCTTCCTTCACACCTCCCGGGCAAGTTAAACGGGGTTTGTGACGCTCTCTCCCGGTTGCAGGTACTGCCGCCATCGTTCCTGCGAGACGCAGGACTCGCCGAGAAGCCAACCGCAATCCCGCAGCACCTCCTGCCCTGCAACTTCACCCTGAAACTGTAAGGACGCTGCTCGACTCCCTACAGCCCGCGACACGACGAACGTATCAACATAAGTGGGCGGAGTACGTGGAGTATGTATCGAACGGCAGGAGACGGGGTTGCCCCTTCGAGGCTACGTCCACGACACTGGCGAACTTCCTGCAGTCGCTGCTGTCTCGAGGTTTGGCGTACCGCTCTCTTAGCGCTTACCTTGCGGCTATCGCCTTCATGTTCAAGCTGCATGGTAGGGAGGACCCTACACGTCAGTTCCTAGTCACACAACTACTTAAGGGAGCACGTAACAAGGCCCAACGGGCCCCCGCACGACGATTGCCCGTGACCAGACGACATACTGCATCGACTACTGGGGGCCCTGCGAGGTGTCTGCCGCTCGACGTACGAGAAGACCTGCTACCGAGCGCTCTTCTCCCTCGCCTTCTATGCTTGCCTCCGGCCAGGGGAGGCGACCTATGCGGGGAAGGGCAACACACTCTACGCTTGGACCAGCTAACTTTATCGCGGACAGGGATCGTCATCGCGTTTGCCTCCTACAAGCACAGCGCAGGGCGTACCCCCAAGTTAACCCTGAGTGCAGTCCCCTACAGTAAGTACTGCCCGGTCCGTGCCATGACAAACTTCTTAAAACGACGGGGCTTGGAACCAGGACCTATCTTCCTGGGCGAATCGGGCTCCCCCGTCACCAGATAGGATTTCACATCGGTGCTCCGTGCCGCCGTTCGAGCCCTAGGACTGCCTCCAAACGATTATGCACCACACTCCTTCCGAATCGGCAGGGCCACGCAGATGTCCATGGATGGCCTGGCGCCGGCAGCAATCAGAGCAGTCGGCAGGTGGAAAAGCGATGCGTTCCACTCCTACGTCAGGCAAGACGTCATTCCATTACCTAGATAAGTTCGTCTGACGGAATTTCACTGGTGTTCCCTGCCTTGGCTTTTAGAGAGTGTATGATGGACACAACATCTGCCGGGCTGATTGGTGAAAGGAGAAGAGAGTTTGGATAGCTGCCTGAGAGATATGTGTTAACATGTGTCTGAGTCTGTGGGATTTTACTGGCAAGATTAGCACCAACCGATGAAAAGAAACTATTAAATTCATTTGCCATTTCTAAATCAGTTGACGGTATATCCCCATCCTTGTAGTTTTATTTGGTTATGTGAGTGTTGTTTAGTTCCTAGGATACTAGAGATGGTTTTCCAAGTGCTTTTCATGTTGCCTTTTGCTTCACTGAATCTATTCACATAATATGCAAGTTTTGCCTTTCTTATGATACTGGTAAGCATTGATGAGTACCTTTTAGCTACTTCCTTTGAAACTAGGCCAATCCTAAGTTTCTTTTCATATTAATGTTTCTTGTTGATTGAGTTGAGAATGCCACTTGTGAGCCATGGATTGTTTAATCTTTTGTCAGTTACTTGCTTGGTAAGAAGGGGACAATGAAGGTTGTAGAGGCTTAGAGTTTTGGAGAGGAAGAGGTTAGCTAATGAATTTATATCCCGGGTATTATTGAATTCAGAATCCCAGTTAATATTGTGAAGTGCATCTGTAAGATTGCCTAAAGCTGATTCACTGTATAGCATAAATGAATGTTTCTTGCTTTTTGGTGGTGTTATGTCCATGTTCGTTATAATAAAGGTAGGATAGTGCATGGTCAGTTGTTCTGTCGTAGATTATACCAGATACATGGGGAGCTGTTATGTTTGTCCATATGTGGTCCAAGGTAGTGGCTGATGTTTGAGTGACTCGGGTAGGTTTGGCGATTGAAGGGATTAGCATACAGGAGTTCATGCTTTTTTTAGTTAGTTTAGTTCATTTATTACGCACCCCATACCCATCTTGTGGGCGGTAGTGGAAAGGGTTACAGAGGCACATAATGGGCTCAGGGACTGAACCCCACAATTCATTTAGCTAAGCAAGTTACAATCTTGATGAGCTAGTTACAAAATTCAATATAAGTCGTCACATCAACAATGGGTTCGAGATCGACCTCAAGTACAGGTTCTAAATTAAGCAACTGACATATGTGGAGAGCTAGTGTCAAAATTTATATGTTTGTCCTGCACACCGCCTCCCATCCAGTGGACAGCGGTGGATAGGTTACAATCACTCAGTTACTACCTACAGTTAGCAAACTGGGGATATTTGGCTAAAATTTCTGGTAGCAGATCATTTTGAATGAAATATTTACACATCGCTGGAACATTGGTTATAGAATTGTCTCTAAATTCACGTATCTTTTCGCACTCCATCACATAGTGACGGAGGGTGTGCGAATAATTTTGTTGACACAGTTTACATTTTGTCAGGTCTACATCGGCAGATAATGAGAATTCCCAGAGATACTTGTAACCGAGTCTAAGCCGAGCAGCAGTAACATCTAGAAGTCTGCTGATTTTATTGGATGATCCATAGATGTGTGGCTCCTCTTGCATGATAGTATGATGATAGATGGAATTACTGGTGTCAATTTCACTTTGCCTCAGATCTACAAGATCTTGTTGAAGTTCTCGGTGTACTGCTGCTCTCAGATTGCTCATTGACAATCCAAGGTTACACTCAACGGCTCCTTTAAAGGCAGATTCTTTGGCTAACTTATCAGCTCTATCATGCATTCGGAGGCCAACATGAGATGGAGACCACATGAAATGGACTCTGTTACCATCCTTAATAATTTTGTTGTATTTGTGTCTAGCTTCGGACACGAGCATGTTACAGTTATGTCTTAAAGAGTTGAGAGCATTTAAGGATGATAAGGAGTCACTTACAATTAATGTATCAAGTTTGGAGACTTGTACACATTTCAGTGCAAGGATCAAGGCAAATAGTTCGGTCTGAAGGGTAGAGGCCCAATTGTTTATACGGACTCCCCACTCAAAGTACAAGCCATCGCCCATTGTCAGAACAACTGCACTTCCAGCTGCACCCGTGGTGCGGTGTAGGGAACCATCAGTGTATATGATTTGAGAGAGAGAATGCTCTGTGGACAGAGCATCAATATGGCTTAAGGCGTTGAGCTTTGCCTCAAGACGAAGCTTGGGCTTATCTCTAATTTGCTTCTTGGGTGGAAAGGGAGGGATTAAAACTGGAAAGGGTGTAACCTCCCACGGTGCAGGAAAGTGCCGTTGTTGTTTCTCTTGGTACAAATCATGAACCCCATACATTCTGAGTTGAGTTCCAGTTTTTGTTATCCATTTGGAACAATGCTGATCTTCAATAAAGTAAGTCTGGAGGGCTTCTGTGCAAGGATTAGGATGAGTTAGCCTAAGCATTTTTATACCAATTTGACAGTTAATTTCAGTAACACGATCAACAACGCTCAGAATATTAAGTTCCTTTCTCATATTAAGTATCTTTGTGGTACGAGGGCACCCAAGGATTATCCTCAGGGCTTCGTTCTGCAATTTTTCAAGCCCTCCAAGCTTTCTTTCAGGCATCAAAACAAGCAGAGGTGCAGCATAATCCACTAAAGATCTGATGTATGCAAGGTACATCATTTTGACAATTCTGACATTGGCACCATAGCCTGAGTGATAACCTGCAACAGCCTTGAGAGCTCGGAGCCTCTCTTTATACTGACGACAGAGTCTGAATACAACAGGACCATACAGTGGCACCTCAAGGCCAAGGTATTTGAATCTGTTTACATAGTCAAGCTGGGAGCCATCAGATAGTTGCATCTTGCGAACAGCTCCTCCCTGCCTGGGTGGGCGCCGATTTAGTATCTTTGTTTTCTCTGCTGAGATAATTAAACCTAGGTCCTGACATGAATCTAATACAGAGTTAAGAGTGTTCTGTGTGTTAGCATACCCAGTGGTGTGTATCATTATATCATCCTATACCTATCATGTCTCCCAGGAACAAGACTGTACTGGTAAATAAGATCAACAAAGCCCCTAACAAGGCATCCATCCCGACAAATAGTGCCAGTCAACGTGTTTCTCCCTCTGGTAGCTCTGGGGTCTGTGGCGGCGGTGCCTCCCTCCCCTCCACCCCATTGAGCCAGGGAGGGTTGTCCTCTCAACCCTCCCCTGCTGGCACTCTCGCATCACTGTTTACGAGATTTAAGCGTGCTTCTGGTCCCTCACCGGAGTTCCTTAACTGGGCTGATAACCAATGGTTCAAAAAGTTGTGCTCAGTCCTTGAGGCTCAAAATACGATCATCTTGAGTCTTCAATCCGAAAATCAAGCCAACTGTTCGAACCTCCAGCAACAACAGCAAGAAATAACCCTCCTCCAGGATGATAATAGAAACTTAAGGGCTAGCCGTGATCAACTCCAGCATGACTTGAATGGTCTCCGTGAGGAAAACATTCGTCTGAAATCTGATGAAACCATAAAAAAACAAGAGGAAGCTCTCAGCAAAATGACTGCAAGTATCAATACTTTATCCGCCCAACGTTCCGTCACCCAGGATGAACAAGATCAGCAAAAGCTGCTTGATTCTGTAGTTGTGTCGTCCCAAGCTATTCCAATTGAACGCGAAGGTGAAAAGTGTACTGAAATTGTTCAGAATCTCTTAAAACAAGAATTGCAGGTCAATCTAGACAAAACTGACATTATTGCTGCCTACAGAGTAGGCAAAACTAACCCATCTGGACACAACCAGCGCAAAATTCGACTGAAATTGGCCTCCCAGTCCACTAAATCTCATCTTGTCCAAACAGCTGCGTCCCAAAAAAAGGGAATTTACATAAACGAGTGCTTGACTAGAAAAAGACAGCACCTCCTCTACCGCCTGCGTCAAATCCGTCATCAAAACCCAGACGCGATTCATCAGTGCTTCGTTAGAGATGGCTTGATTAAAGTTAGGAAAACATCAACAGGTAAAATGTTTACAATTACTAATGAGGATAACCTCAACACCTTCCTCAACCAATGTGGTCTGTCTAACTTTATTAGCGCTCCCAATGAGTCAACATAATTAATCCCCTTGTCACGTAGTGCGGGCTAG